>JAVJHY011610628.1:0-10221 GCA_035593235.1 Phascolosoma agassizii
TCTTCGACCGCCAGCTCCACCACCCGGTCGTCGAGCCGCCGCGAGAAGACGGCCCAGTTGTCGCCCGACGCATCGACCTGCACCGCAACCGGCACGCCGGCCACCTCGCCGTTGACCACACCAGCCTCTCGCACATCCGGCACCGGGTAGGCCACGGAATCATCCACCAGTTCGACCACCACCGCCATCAGCTCGAGGTCGAACCCGCTGGGCACGCTCGGCGCGTCGAGCGCCAAGGTCTCGGGGTGGGTCTGCCGCCAGTCACCCCACTGGGTCAATGTCGACGGCAGCAATTCGAGCCTCGTCCCGGTCAGGGGGCCGAGGATTGCTTCCCCGATCGGCTGACTCCACACGCTGCCCGTCTCATGATCCCACCACGTCATGGCGTTGCCCCACAGGTCGCCCTGGTTGCCGAGCACGATCTCCCGGCCGTCGATCTCTCGGCGATGGACCATCGCCGTGCCGCAAAGCGGTCACCAACTGACAAGTATCGGTTCGTCATCGATCTCGTCGATCACCAATTCGCGACCGTTGAGAAACCCGACCGGATACGCCTTGGCGTCTTCACCGAGGGTCACACCGATCACGGTCGTGTTGCCGGGCCATCCGGCCGAGGCCGCGTCGACGAACGACGGCGCGTAGACCGGCCGGATCGCATCACGGGGAAGAAGCTGACGGAACCCGTCGGGCAGCCGCTCGCCGGCGACCATGGCCATCGCGGCTTGCACGTTGTACGACGGAATGAATCCGCGCATGGGGATGCGGATCGCGTCGTCGCAAAGAGCGAGCACGTCGTCCGGCACACCATGGCGCTCGCCACCCATCACCAGGTAGAGGGGGACGGTCAGGTCTGTTTCCCATGGCGCGGCGGTGCCTGTGTCTTCGACGGCGAGGACCCGCCGGCCCGCCTCGCGGGCGCGCGGGATCACGGCTTCGGCGGGCTCCCAGAAGACGGGCATGAAGCGGTCGGCGCGCATCGAGGCGCGCACGGCCTCACGGCGGCCTTCGTGGTCGAAGTCCGAATCGACGACGATGCCGTCGGCGCCCGAGACGTCGGCAAGCCGAATCGCGAAGCCCGTGTTGCCCGGGTAGGCGAGGCCGGCGAGTTGCCACATCAGGCCGCCCCGGCCCAGGACGGCGGCGAGGGACTCGTCCGGGGCTGGGCCACAGAGGCCCAGCACTTCGGCAGTTGGCCGGGTCCTGGAGAGCCGCCAGAGCGAGCGGTCACTCGTTTCGCGGACCTCGATGCCCAGCTCCCGGGCGCGGATGACGACGCGTGCTGTCTTCGGGTCGTTAGGCACCTTCGCGACGAGTAGAAGCTGCGGCAACCGGCCCGCGTCGAGTGCGGCGCGCCGGCTTCATTCTGCTTCGGGCCGGGTCCAGAGGAGATACGCATTCGCGACACCGCTTTCGCCGTCGGCCTCGAAGCGGTCGCTGAGGGGCAGGTCCGGCGCGGCCGCGACCCGGTCGAGTTCGGCGTCGCTTGCGAAGTGGGCATAACGAAGCAACTCGAGCCGGCCGTCGAAGGTCTGGAGTCGGTCGCCGGGTTCGAGATCGCTCTCGTCGATGTCGAGGTGCGACCAATCGACCCGCCGACGGTCGGCGTCACCTTCGAGGCGCCAGATCGCGACAGCGAGCGTGCCACCCGGAGCCAGCCGCTCGGTCAGCCTTTGGACGAGTCCGATCCGGCGCGCCTCGCCTGGGACGTGATGCAGGACGCCGAAGATCCCGATCAAGTCGAACGGGCCGATCGGGATGGAACCGGGGTTGGCGACCACGTCCACGCTCCCGAACTCGGCGCACGGAGGGAGGTCGGCGCGACCGCGCGCGATCTCGAGCAAGGCCGGGCTGGCATCGACGCCCCGGTACGCCTCGACGATGTCGCGCTGGTGGAGAAGCGCGGCGAAGCGGCCGTGGCCGCAGCCAACGTCGAGTACGCGTCGCCTTCGCGGGCCCAGGCCGGTCACGAGCTGTTTCATCCCGGCCCAAGGCCGGTCCCGCTTCGACGCAAACGTGTCCGCGTGGTTCCGGTAGAATCGCTCATTGATCGCGGCTAATGCGCGGACGGTATCGGGAGACATGGAACAAGCGAGTCTAGCGGCGCAGCGTCACCGTGACCTTGCGGCCATCATTGCCGCGATCGCGGCCAGCGACGCTCTCGACGAGCGGGAACTCGACCGCATCCTTCGGCGTCACCCGAAGGATGGCCGCGGCTTCTACTCGAAGCGCGAGATCTTGCGCGCCTACCGGTCGGGTCTTGATGACGGGGGAGGACGCCGACGCGCCGAGGACGATGGGTTCGTCGCCAAGGTCAGGACCTGTCCCACACGTACGCTCTCGGGCATTACACCGGTGACGGTCCTGACCCGGCCCTTTCCGTGCCCGGGCACTTGCATTTGTTGTCCGAACGATGTGCGGATGCCCAAGAGCTACCTCGCCAACGAACCTGGCTGCCAGCGCGCCGAGCAGAATCGCTTCGATCCGTACCTGCAGACGGGGAATCGTCTCTCCGCCTATCACGCGATGGGCCACCGGACGGACAAGGTCGAGTTGATCGTGCTCGGAGGCACCTGGTCGTACTATCCGGCCGCCTATCAGCGGGGCTTCGTGGCGGGCTGCCTCCGGGCGCTCAACGACTTCGGTGGGGGCGTGGACCGACGCTCCGAGATCGAGGCGCGCGCTCCCGACGTTCCCGCGCGCGACGCGGGCGGCAGCTACAACGCGCGGATCGCGCCGCTCGCTCGCATCGCCGCACGTGAAGAGGCGTCGTGGGAGGCGCTCGAGTCCATTCAGCGCCAGAACGAAACCGCGGGCGCGCGCTGCGTGGGTCTCTCGCTCGAGACGCGCCCAGACGCGGTGACCGATGAGGAAGTCCTGCAGCTGCGACGTCTCGGGGCGACGAAGATCCAGCTCGGTTTGCAGTCACTCTCGGATTCGGTGCTATCGGCCAACCGCCGTGGCCACGATGTTGCGGCGTCGCGTCAGGCGATGACGCGACTCCGTTTGTGGGGCTTCAAGTTGCAGGCGCACTGGATGGCGAACCTCAAGGGCGCGACTCCGGAGAGCGACGCTGAGGACTTCGCGCGGCTCTTCAGCGACCCGACGCTTCTGCCCGACGAGCTCAAGGTCTATCCGTGCAGCCTGATCGAAACCGCGGACCTGATGAAGGACTGGCGAGCCGGCACCTGGAAGCCGTACCCCCATGAGGCGCTGGTCGGTCTGCTGGTCGGCGCGCTCGAATGCGTCCCCGCCTGGTGCCGCGTGACGCGCATGATCCGCGACATCCCGTCGCCTGACATCGTGACCGGGAACCTCCGTACCAATCTTCGCGAGGATGTGGAAGCGCGGCTTGCCGAGCTGCGACCGCTCCAGCACCCGCAGGATGCCGGCCAGCGCCCCTGCCGCCATGCGGGTACGGGTCAGCCAGGGGCCGTTCAGGGCGAGGCTGGCTGCCTTGACCTCGCGCGGGTCCCGGGACGGCTTGGGTTGGGCGTCCGCCTGGTCACGGGCGCTGCGGGTGCTCGGCATTGGCCTCGCACTGTGGTTCGGTCCCATCCTGGTGTTGCTACTCGTTGTGGGTAAAGCGTCGGTCTTCGTCGACGTCGCGTGGTTCTTTTCGTCCGCCGCGGTCCTGACATTTGGTGGTGCCTATTCGGTGCTTGCATATATCTCGCAGGAAGCTGTGAACACATTTGGCTGGCTCGAGCCGGGCGAAATGATCAGTGGACTTGGCATGGCGGAAACCACGCCTGGACCACTTATTCAGGTGGTGCAGTTCGTCGGATTCATGGGGCCCTATCGAGACCCCGGCTCATTGTCGGCGATCGAGGCTGGAGTCTCGGGGGCAGTTATCGCCACCTGGGTGACGTTTGTGCCATCGTTCTTGTGGATCTTCCTCGGGGCGCCATTCATCGAGCACTTGCGGGGCAGACCGTCGTTGACGGCGGCACTTTCGACTGTCACCGCCGCAGTGGTCGGCGTCGTCTTGAACCTCGCGATCTGGTTTTCACTCTTCACCCTCTTTGACACGGTTGAGGAGCATCGTGGATTCGGAGCACTCGTTTACGAACCGCAGCTGAGTTCGCTGAACTGGGCCGCGCTGGCCATCGCGCTCGCTTCAGCCGTTGCCATCTTTCGGTTCAAGATCGCGACGCTGCGGGTTGTTCTTGCCGCGGCCGCAATCGGCATCGCCTATCAATTCGCCCTCGTTTAAGGAGCTATTCCTATGACAATCAACGTGCTGTTTATGTGTCCCCACTCGGCCGGCAAAAGCCTTGCCGCAGCCACTTACTTGCGAGCGGCCGCTGCCAGATGCGGAGTCGATGTTGCTATTGCCGTCGCCGGACCAGAACCCGACGAGGCAAATATGCCAACCGTCGTCGGCGCGCTGACCGACCAAGGTTTCACGATTGGATGGCAGCCGCACAAAATTTCGACCCGCGACACCGCCCAAGCCGACATGCTCATCAGCATTGGCTGTGACCACGCGACGATTCCGAGCGATGCCGAGATCATCGAGTGGAACGTGCCGCTTATCAGCCGGGACTTGTTGGGGTCCCTCCAAGCAATCCATGATCACGCCGAGTCGTTAGCCCGCCAACTGGCTCAGGACCGGTAGCGCTCACCGCGGTGATCTACCGGCAATAGTGGAGGGCATGACAAAGCGGTTGTTAACGAGAGCGTGGGCGCCTGAGGTAACGCAGGACCTGGTGCGTGAAGTAGCCATGGCCACTGCGGGTGCCGCAGTGACCGAGATCGACCAGCGAATCCACGAACTCATCGCTGACAATCGCCGCATTCACGAGGTTGAATGCATCAACCTCAATCCGGCGACCAATGTCATGAATCCGCGGGCCGAAGCAGGGTTGAGCGCAGGACTCGGGTCGCGTCCGTCCCTCGGGTACCCGGGCGTGAAGTACGAGATGGGCCTAGAAGCGATCGAGCAGATCGAGATCATTGCTGCGGAACTAGCAGCCGAGGTCTTTCGAGCTGACTACGCCGAGATCAGGGTGCCGTCGGGAGCGATCGCCAACCTCTTCGCCTTCATGACGTTCGCCGACCCTGGCGACGTGGTGATCGTTCCACCACCATCGATCGGCGGCCATGTGACCCACAACCGCGCTGGTGCCGCTGGCCTCTACCAACTCGATATCCACGAGGCCCCGATCGACGCTGATCGATACACCGTCGATGTTGATTCACTTGCCGACATGGCACGCCGGGTGCGGCCCAAGGTGATCAGTGTTGGAGCCAGCCTCAACCTGAACCACCATCCAGTCGCCGACATTCGAACTATCGCGGACGAGGTCGGTGCGAAGGTGCTCTTTGACGCGGCCCACCTCGGTGGCCCAATCGCTGGCGGCGCATGGCCTGACCCGCTAGCCGAAGGTGCCCATGTCATGACGATGAGTACCTATAAGAGTCTGGGTGGTCCGCCGTCAGGGCTGATCCTGACCAACGATGCCGCGGTCGCTGAGCGTCTCGATGCGATCGCCTACCCCGGGCTCACCGCCAACTTCGATGCCGCCAAGTCGGCATCATTGGCGATCGGCCTGCTCGATTGGAAGACCGATGGGCCGGCCTACGCGGCTGAGATGACAGCTGCAGCTTCTGCCTTGGCAGCGAGTCTGATCGAACGTGATGTGCCGGTGTACGCCGGTGGCACGAGGTCACATGCGTTTGCCATTGACGCAACCGAGTGGGGCGGCGGCCACCCCGCGGCATTGCGGCTTCGTGAGGCCAACCTGTTGACCTGCGCGATTGGCTTGCCCACAAGCCTCGATGCCGGACTGCGTATCGGCACGAACGAAGTCGTGCGGTGGGGGATGACCACCGCCGACATGCCCGAGCTGGCCGACCTCGTCGCTCGGGGCCTTGCCGAACCAGGCTCGGTCGCGGGCGATGTCACGGCCATGCGCTCTCGGTTCACCAACCTGCGCTTCCTGGCCTGAGCCGATGCGCAATCGGTTGCGGCCAGCTCTTGGATCGACGGCTTCGAGCTTGTCCAAGATCGGTCACAATAGTCATCCCTAGGCGATCCTGTAGGATCTCGCCGTGCCCGCGATCCGCTCGACCAATGCGCCGGTCAGCCCTACCGAGCTCGTCGATCGGCTGATCGATGGTCAAGCCGTTCGCCATGTGGTTACCGGCGAGGTCGGCTCAGGCAAGAGCTGGTTTGCTCGTCAGGTTGCGGCCACGGCACGCTCACAAGGAGTGAGCGTCGTCGAGGTTGGCTGCGTCGAGTTTGAAGCCGACGTTCCGTTCCTGCCGCTTGCGCTGGTGTTGTCTCAAATCGGAGGGTCTGGCACGGATCACCCGGCGCTCGCCACAGTCTTTGGCCGTCCCGGGGACCCACCGAACGTCCTGACGCTGGGCGCGGCCGTCGCCGACGTCCTTCACGACCGCAGCGCCGAGGGCCCGGTTCTCGTAGTGATCGACGACGCGCATTGGGCCGATTCCGATTCGCTCCAGGCGCTGCTGTTTGCGACCCGGCGGTTAGATGTTGCCTCGGTGGGGTTTGTTCTTACGACAAGTCCAGGCGCGAACCCGCGCGTTGACCGATGCGGGCTCGACCAGGTTCGGCTGGTTCGCTGGTCCGATGATCGAGTGATCGAACGGCTCGTGTCGGCAGGTTTCGCTCCTGCAGCGGCGCGTGCCGCAGTGCAGTTGACCGCAGGAAACGCGCTTGCAGTCGAGTTGCTGATCGACACGGTCGACAGAGATCAGCGTTTCGGGCTTGCGCCACTGCCACCAGCGATCGCTGTGCCCACAACGGTTGCCAGTAGAATGAGCGCCGATCTCGACCATCTCGATCCCGGTGAAAGGCTCGCGCTCGCTGTCGCAGCCGCGCTTCCCCAAGCGGATGCACTGTTGGTTGACGACGTTCTTACTCGGTGTGAGGTGCCAGCAGGTGCCAAGTCATCAGCGACCAGCCTTGGCATCGTCGAGTTCGAGCCGATCGTGAAATGGTCATCGCCCCTCGTGAGGTCGACAGCTCTGCGCCTGGTGAGCCGAGCAGAGATCGCTGACATCCACCGCAAGGTTGCCGACGCCGCCCATGACGCCGGACTCGACGATCTGGCGCTGCGACATCGCGCGGCCGCGGGAATTGGCGCTGACGACGACATGGCCGACCAACTGGAACGCGCCGGTCATGCTGCAGTCGGCCGAGGCGCTCTATTGACCGCAGCCGAAGCGTTTCGCCAAGCCGCACTCGCAAGCTCGAACCCCGCCGACAAGGCACGCCGCCTGGGCGAAGCGGCCAATCATGCATTCGGCGCTGGCAACTCCGAACAAGCAGTTCCGTACGCTCGGGCTGCGATCGATGCAGGCGAAGGCGAAGACTGGGCAACGGCTACCGCACTCTTGGGCGAAGCGCTGCTGTGGACCGAAGGCTGGGCAGTAGCAGACCGCACACTCTGCGACGGAGCCCGCCTAGTCGGCGAAACGCTACCGGCTCACGCGTCGGCCATGCTGATACACGCCACGATCCAAGCAGTGGTTGCATTGGATGCCCCGGCGGCTCGCGAACGTTATGCCCGCGCCAAGATCCTGGCCGATCGGTCAGGCAATGAATTGGTCCAGCTCCCTGTTCCGGTCGTAGGCGCTACCGCCGAGAATCTGGGTGGCGGGGCGCGCACGACCGATCACGTCTTGGCCGGCGCCGGCGACCTTGCGGTGGCTGCGTTGGGCTATAAACATCCGATCGGAGCGGCGATCGCCGAGCTCGTCGGGTTTGCTGCGATCACTCGTGAGGACATGGCTCAAGGGATCAACCTTCTGAGGGCGGCCAACGACGCGGGCCGTCGAGGGGGGTCGGTCGGGATGGCTGCGATCACCTCGTTTCTGCTCACCGACGCGCTGTGGCGCTCTGGGCACTGGACCCAGGCGCAGGTCGAGATCGGCCTTGCTGTCAACCTGGCCCGCGATTCCGGCTTTGAGTTTCTGGCAGAGTGTGGTGAGGGTTACCGGGCGTGGGCGCTAGCGGCGACTGGTCGGCGCGATGAGTGCGTTCGGTTGGCTGAACTTTCGCTGGCCCGGACCGAGCCGCTTCAGCTCCGATTTCTTAGCATGTGGGCCCACGCTGCAATCGGGCTCGCCGCGCTCACAGACCGAGACAACGAAGCTGCCGCTGATGCCTATGACCGTGTCGACGGGCTTTGGACCCAAGGCGGGGTGCACGAACCAAACCTCATGTGGTGGCAAGCCGACCATATCGAGGCGCTCGTTCTGTCAGGGCGAACCGCGGCGGCCGATGCAGCGTTAGCGAAACTGGCGAGCGACGCAGAACTGACCGGGCGGCCGCACGCACTCGCCGCGGTGGCCAAATGTCGAGCGCTGTTAGCCACCGACCCCAACGAACGACGGCTTCACCTCGATGATGCGCTCGGTCGAATGCGGTCCTGCGAGGCACCGTTCGATGTGGCACGGTGCCTGCTCGCTCGGGGCCAGGACAGAGTCGAGAACGATGATGCGGTCGGCGGCGCAGCCGATCTCGCCGAAGCCCGCGTCCTCTTCGATCGCCTTGGCGCCCACCCGTGGCGTGATCGTGCGTCAGCCAGCCGCGACCACGCGTACTCGACTCCGTCGGGACTCGCCGACGTTCTGAGTGAAGCCGAACTGCGAGTTGCCCTCGTCATCGCCGAGGGAGCGCAGAACAAGGAAGCCGCTGAGCAGCTATTCGTTTCGACGAAAACGGTCGAATACCACCTATCGAACATCTACCGAAAACTCCAGATGCGCTCACGCGTGGACCTCGCTCGCTATGTCTCTGAGCGCGTCTAGGTTGCGAAACCAGGGGGTTCCCCTAGGGACAAGGCGCTCGTCGTCATTCACGATTGGTAAATGAAGAAGCGCCAACTCCGAATCCCAATCGTCCTCGCGCTTGCGCTCGTTCTCTTCGCTGCTGTTGTGGCATTGAGTCCAAGAGCAGGTGCCCAACCCATCAATGGCCCGCAGTGCCGCGAAGGGGTGATCGAAGGCGACCAATGCCGGATCGAGGTTGATCCGGTGGAACTACCGTCTGTGTGCCCCTCCGGCGCCGACATCGTCGGTGAACCCGGCAGTTGCCTGCGCATCGTCGACCAGATTCCCGGTCCGTGCCCCGCGCCCAGCACTGGAAGTGGTGGTATCTGTACTCGTCTCGTTGAACCCACGATCACCTTGGGGTGCTACCCGGACTTCGAGTTATCCGCAGACGGCACCAAATGCACCATGTCCTATCCGCCGATCGAGACACCAGGGTGTCCAGAGGGGTCGCCGGGCTCGATTGGCGACGATCCTCGCTGTGTCGTATTCGTTCGTGCGGTGATCGACAGCTGTCCTGCCGACGCCTTGGGCGAGGCCCCCTACTGTTATGTCGAGGTGTCGGGCCAGTGTCCGACGGGATCTGTGCAGTCCAACGATGGGCGCTGCCACATCCCGATTGCGCAGGTAACCGGTGATGCCGAGTGCGCTCTTGGCTACGAACTGCGTGGCAGTACCTGCTTCGGATTCTCGCGTGTGTATCCAGAAGTTCCGTGTCCTGTCGACATCGGAATCATCACTGACGACAACGAGTGCATCGTTGGTCGATACCAGCTGAACCCCGGTGGTCTGACATGTCCTGCAGTAGCGGGTGTTTACAACCTCCTCGGCCTTGCGCTCCGCGAGCAGCTGGTCAGTCCCACCTGCCCCGCCGATGCCGAGACCCAACCCGACGGTCGCTGCGGGCGCGCCGTCGATCCCATTTTCGATGAATGCGGCGATGGGCTACGACGAATCGGCGATACATGCTCCCGATTCGACCCCATCGGCGTTGTCCAATCATGCAGCCATTACACGCACCTAATCGTCGACGGACAGTGTCAGAACGTTGCACCTGCCATCGAAGAACGTGTGAAGGATGCCAAAGGCTGGGCCGAATTTGGCAGGCAGTTGGCTGAAATAGGCAAACCCTTGCAAGATGCCGGCCTGACGTTCGGTTGGCACAACCACGACTTTGAATTTACACCGCTGGATACAGGCGAATTGCCAATCGACCTGATGTTGGACGGCAATGACTTGTCGTTCGAATTTGACGTCGCATGGGCGCATGTCGCCGGATCAAACCCGCTGGACACGATAGCGAAATACGGTTCTCGGATCACCGCGGCGCATGTCAAAGACCGCGCGCCAGGGGGTGAAAATACCGACGAAGACCGGGCAAAACTGAAAGAAGAACTCGAAGACGTGCATGCACTT
>JAVJHY011610738.1:0-10220 GCA_035593235.1 Phascolosoma agassizii
CCGTCGCCGGTTGGTAGCGGTATGACGTCGATAATTTCATCTGACTGAAGGGTCCAACTAACCTCGCCAGTATCCAGTGACACCATGTAAAATGCGCCGAGTTGTCCGCCACGATTGTAGGCCGCTTTCATCAGCGTCTTGCCAGGGCGGCCGTCCAGCTTGGTCAGTACGACCGGATAATTGTCCTTGGCGGCTGCAATCGGCGCGAGAGCCAGAGCTAGCCAGACAGCCACACAACGTAGGCGCATACTTCAGTCTCCGGTTATCGAACACTAGTCCTCTGGTTCGAATCCGAGGTTCGATAATTGCTCATTGAAACTGGAGTCTAATCCATATCAGCCCAAATATTCTTTAAGTGGTTCCCAGTACATCTTGTGCCAACCGCCTTCGAGGTGTTCCTTGCCGCCGTCCGGATATCCGCTGTGCTCGAGGTCGACTTTCGTCGAGGCGCCTTGCTCGCTGATCTCGAACTTGACGATTGAGTAGACGCCATCCGGCCAGGGACCGGCACGCCACGCCTGCACAACTCTTTCATTAGGCCTTAGCTCAATATTGCGCCCTCTGATTTGTCCGCCAAAACAGGAAAACATGCCACCCTCGTCTTCGCTAATTTCCGCGGCTGCACCCGTTGCCTTGCTAAATTCATCGGCGGAAATCAGCGTGTTGTAGAGCCTCTCTGGAGAAACATTGAAAGTTATTGTCTGCTTAATCGTCATGACTGCTTAATCCTGCGCTGAAATTGCTAAGGTAAACCATATGGTTTACTATTGATATCATGCTGTCAAGTAACTATGAATCGCAGACGTCCGGCCAGAATCTCGACCTTGTCTTCAAAGCACTTGGTGACCAGACCCGCCGCGAGATTCTTGCGCGGCTTTCGGTAAGCCCGGCGATGGTCACCGAGCTCGCGAAACCGTTCGAAATGTCACTGCCGGCGGTCGGCAAGCACCTTCGGGTACTCGAGAACGCCGGGTTGGTGCAACGCAGCATAAGCGGGCGCGTACACCAATGTTCGCTCAGTCCGCTGCCGCTAAGAATTGCGGACGACTGGATACGGCATTACCGAATGTTTTGGAATGAGACGATCGATTCGCTAGATGACTACCTCCAGAAAGACAGCGACAACGAAGATTGAGAGGCCGGGAAAGCTGAGTATCCAGAATCCAGCCAGCATTGAACGTCTTCAGTTGCAGAGATTGATTTCGGCATCGCCAGAGCGTGTTTTCGAAGCGTGGACTGACCCACTCGAATTAACCAAGTGGTGGGGACCGAAGGGCGTCAATTGCCGGTCAGCCGAAGTCGACCTTCGAGTAGGAGGTCAATACAGAATTGCGAATGAGCTCCCCGACGGCACAGTGCTATGGATATCAGGCGAGTTCGAGCAAATCGACCGGCCAAACTTGTTGATATATACCTGGGTGGTCGAAAGCGAAAACGCGGCTATCGAGACGGTCAAGGTGCTTTTCGAACTGCACGAGCGCGGAACAAACCTGACCGTCATACACGAACAAATCGCGACCAGGGCATTGAGCGAACAGCACGAACAGGGTTGGACAGGTTGTATGGACGGTTTGGCCGAGTACATCGCGGCCATTGTATCTTGAGCCGCTGATCAGGGTGGCGGCCTACGCACCCGGTATCGGGATACGTACCCAGATAGGCATGTGATCTGAAACGTCAGCTTTTGTATTGGATAACAACTTTTTTCGTTGGGCAGCCGTCAACTCATTAAAGCTCTTGTTGTGAACGGATTGGGCGAACAATTCGACGTAGTCAAACACACCATAGTCATAGCCGTTCAAGCCGTTCTTACCCGCATCCTGATTCTCATCACCTAGCGGTAGCCCGGTCTCATCCTTGTTGACAAAAAAAGCAATGTGATCAAACGTCTGATTCTTGCGTGCGTTGGTATGCAAGAGATGATTTTGTCCCGGGTACGGCTCCAAAAATGGAAAATTGACGCGCGCTGCGTTTTGTCCGGTTAACAAGTTACTCTCAAGATCAAGAAGCAACTTAACGATATCAGACAGGCGTACATTCGGGTCTTCGAAGTCCATGTTGAGATCGCCCAGCAGAATCATGTTCGTGAAGTACATACGCTTTGCTTGTTTGGCGCGTTGCACTAGCCAGGCCAATAGCGCAAAAAACTCACGGGTGCGCTCTTTTTCACTGGCGCCGAAGAGCAGGTGCGCATTCAACCCGAGAAACTCAATAGGCTCAGCGTTGCCCCTCGCCTTGATGGAGAACGCAGCACAATGCGGGGTTCGAATGAACGTCAAAAAGCCCGGGTGAGTTACCGAGCTGAGCCCGAGGCGGCGCTTGCCCTGAGCGACACGCTCTTCGTTTTTCTCATCAAACTCCTTGACGAATGTCTTCCACTCATCGATGTCTGTTTTCAACGAACTAACGACTGCAGATCGATCGTAGCTGATGTCCGACGCAAGCTCATGAAGGTCAATTCGGTCGGGTCGGTAGACGAATGCGAGGCGCTCGCGCAGGCCCCGACTGCCAGGCGTTGCGCCGGTAGTATCACTGACCACCAGTTTGAAGCGCGGGCCGAGCTCGCCCATCAGTCGACGAATTCCGCCCAGGTCATCCATAACTTCCTGGATGGCCAGTAAGTCAT
Source organism: Phascolosoma agassizii (assembly GCA_035593235.1). Classification (NCBI taxonomy): domain Eukaryota; kingdom Metazoa; phylum Annelida; class Sipuncula; order Phascolosomatiformes; family Phascolosomatidae; genus Phascolosoma; species Phascolosoma agassizii. The sequence continues at coordinate 2,627 of JAVJHY011610738.1, forward strand.
ATCGCGAGGCGAAGCGGGCGAGAAAATCCCACCGCTTGGCGCTATTCGTGGATCGCCCCAGCTTGAGTGCATTGAATGCGCCTATTACGACGGAGTCGCTGCGGCGAATCGGACATCCAAAGCGCGCCGGATTGCCGGCAAGTTTGTCGTCGATTATCTGCCAGCGCGTATTAGTGAATCCAGCCATGCCGCGATCCTCTGTTTTAGCCACCCTTGTTCATTGTAGACCATATTGAGGAGGTACGACGTCGGATGACCGATTACTCAGGGTCGGGTTTTTTTCTGGAGAACATGCCCGTGAGCTTCTTGCCGAATGCAGCAAGGGCAATCAGGAGATATATCCCAAACTTCTTCAATATCAGGAACAACGCACCGAAGAGCCCCGCTTTGGCGGCCAATTTGCCCGCAACCAGAGCGCCGAGCCCGTAGGCGGCTACTTTGTCGATTTCCGGATCGAAGTCGGCGTAGCGATTGCCTTCATTGAATTCTGCCAGACTTAAAACAGTGTTGCGGCTGTCGTTAATTTCTTCGAGTTGATGCGTACCGGCGATGAAGGTCATCATCAACATGCCGCGACGCCCCAAGGTTCGGATTTCGTAGTTCAGCGTCGTACCTTCGGTGTCCTCGAATTCCAGTTCTTTGGCCCAGTAGAGTTGCTTGTTGACTGAATCGTAGTGCGGAGCTTCGGCCCAACCCAATAATTCGACTGCGGGGTAACCTGCGGCTTCGCGATCAGAGTTGGCGTCGCGGGTCTCATCCTGCATGTCCTCCAACAAGTCGTCGTAGTCAATCTCATGCGCATCGTCATCGGATACGTAGCCGTCATCAACGTAATCAATAGTTACGGCCCAGCTCTCGTAGTCGAGTGGTGAATAGCCAGCAGGAAAAAGCATGCCCAGTACACCCTGCCCAGGAGGGTTACCCCAGATATCGACAAGGACCGTCTCGGCATCGTCGGCATCCAAAAAGTAAAATTCTTCAGGGATATTTAGTGTCGCTGTGCCATCGAGCAGTGAAATCTCACCTGTGCGGGGGTCCAGTTGCTCAAGCAACTCAGTCATATAGTCGAGCTGTGCCTGTTCCTCAGCCGTTAGCTCATACTGAACTTCTTCCTGAGCAAGAGCGGCGGCGCAGGCTAGAAGAAGCACGGCCGCAGCCGAGCGCCAACGAAGCGATGAATTCATGGTGTTCCCCTATGGGCAGGCGATAGAGCGAATAGTAGTTTATTCGTAGTACAAGAACTGAGAACCCTGTCGTCTTATTGCCGAATTACCGTGCCGAAGAACGGTTGCAACCAGCGAATGTGGCGTATCAGATAGTGGAAGGTCAATGCGCAGCCGGCGATCGTTATTGCCAAAACCAGAAGCGGTTCAAGAACAGGGCCAAGCGACAGCTTCGACAATTGTGCACCGGCGACAATAACGAAAGTCTGATGCAGGATGTACCACGCGAATACTGCCGAGGTCGCGTATGGCAGCCAGCGAAAAGGCTGGTTTAGATACTGATGGCCCCAGCCGAGTACCGCCAGTATCCACAGCCATCGATTCAGGTAGGTAATCAAAAAATCGAACGTATCGCGGTAGTCAGCGGGCAGCATGTCCAGCCAGGAATACCGGTTGATGTACAACACAAAAAAAACGACCGCGATAATCAGGTTGACGACGCGCGAATTCGCAATTGAACGCCAGATCTCAAGATCCTTACCGATGAGATAGCCGAGTACGAAGTACGTAAAATATTGTGAGTGCGCATACCAATCGCTGAACAAGCCGCGGTTATAGAACGGGAAGTGCGGGTATACGAGCCAACCCGCCAGCATCAGCGGCACGACTGGCACAAGAATCAGCCAGGGACCGCGTAGTCGCAGAAACGCTGAGCGAATCGGTGCGCCGGCCCCACCGAGGAACATAGCGATAGGAATCAACAACAATGTGTACGCGAGCAGGTAGGGTAGGTACCACAAGTGATTCCAGGTCCATGTTGCGATTCTGGTATCACTCCAGGCCCCGTGGGGAAATCGATGCCAGGTCAGGTAGTCGGCCATAAAAGCACCGAAACCCGGTTCGATAAGCCCTTTGGAGAGCGCTTCGTAATACGGTTGTGGCGCAACGATGAACGCCATGCCAAACAGCAGTGGTACCCCGAGGCGCTTGATTCGTCGCCAGGCGAACTCGCCGGCGCCATAGCGCCCCCAGATGAAGTTAATCGCGAGCCCCGAGATCAGGAACAGCAGCGGCATGCGCCATTGATTCAAAAATACCATTGGTTTCTGCAGCCATTCAAACAGGTACTGCGACTTGATGTGAAAGCCCCAGTCCGCGACATAAAACATGCCCACGTGATACAGAATCAGCAAGCTGAAGGCGAAGACACGCAAGGCGTCAATGTCGTAGCGTCGTGTCATGGTCATTACAGCCTGCCGATCCTTGCCTCTGGTTGCAATTCTAGCTGGCCGTCCAGCCAGTAATGAAGCAAAATCCGGTAACGAGAACGATGATTGTTCAATTCCACCTGCAGGAATAAGTTATGAGATTTTTCAAAGGTTTGATTTTCCTGGCGATGTTCGCAGGCGCTTCGGCCTGCTCGACGTTTGAAATTGAAGGCGGCGGATCATTCGCGCCGGACGCTCAGACCGGCAGCGAAACAGTGCACGGCTCATTGTATGGAATCAAGTGGAGTTCGCGTACTGTAGAGAAATGCGGACAGGAGTCGTTGCTTCGTGTTGAGCACCACACTAATGCAGTATTCTTGCTTGCGTCCGTCGCGACGCTTGGTTTGTATGTGCCCCAAACGGTGGAGTGGTGGTGTGGCGCGCCGGGTGGTGAGGATGAGGATGAGGAGGTATGGGACCCCAATGCAGACCAGTATACTGAGTAAGTCTCGATGACGAATATTCGAAATATTGTCGTCGGGCTGGATGGAACGTGGAATGAACCGCAGCGCGGACCCGACGGAAAGGTCACTGGAACCAATGTCGTGAAGTTCCTGATGGCGCTCATGCAGCGCGGGCAGGAGCAGCATTATGAGAGCGGCGCCGGAACGCGAGCATGGGAATTGTTGCCCGGCGGGATTTACGGGCACGGACTCGACAAGCGGGTTCTTGGTGCCTATCGGTTCTTGCGTCGCTGTTATAACGAGCCAGGTATCGCAGTCGACTGCAACAAGCTCTTCATTGTCGGTTTCAGTCGCGGGTCGTACGCAGCCAGGCGCTTAAGTGGCCTGATTGCTCACAGTGGGATTCCCGTCAAGGCGAAGGACGTAGAGCGTGGCTGGGATATGTACGTCAGCCACAACAGTGAGGACGCAGCGGCGCTCAAGAACGAAGGCCGGTTTTTTGATGTGCCGATCGAAATGATCGGTGTTTGGGACACGGTTAAAGCGACCAACGACCCGGACTACGCGGATAATTTGTTGGCGACGAATGTAGGTGCCGGGTATCACGCAATGGCAGTCGACGAGTGCCGTAAGTTTTTCCCGATATTGCGCTGGAGCGAGGAAGAGCGCGTACGGGAAGTCTGGTTTCCAGGCTCACATTCCGATGTCGGCGGCGGCTGCGCCGAGATGGAGCTCTCTGACGTCGCGTTACTGTGGATGATTCACTGCGCGGCACGACACGGGCTGCGCTTCAAGAAAAGCTACATTGAGCGGCATATCAAACCAAAAATTCCTGGGCAACTACACGATTGTTTTACCGGAATTTGGAAGCCTTACGGACGATTTGATCGCGCGATAACCAGCAGTTGCGCCGTACACGAGTCGGTGCAACGACAAGTCGCTGCCGCGCCGGATTACTCGCCTGTTAACCTTCCTAGTCAGCCGAAATTCGTCAGCGGTTAGGGTTGGCTTTCCCTGGAGCAGAGATCCGCCGCAGATGACACCCTATCCCACAAGCCTTTGGCGAGCACGGAAAGGCCACCGGTAGCCACTGCAGCACCGGCGCTGGTAACCGAGCCGGCGGCGTCCACTCCCAGTGCGGGCTGCTGCAATGTGCCGCCTAGCTTAACGAACGAGCTAGCGACACTACCAAGACTGAGGCCGAGTCCTTCACGGAGCTTGGTCTGCATGCTAATGTTTATTTGTTCGGTGTCGAATCGCACCGTACCGCTGCCGACCATAGTGAGGCGGTCCGTCTGCACGGCCATTTCCTGAATTTCCGCAGCACCCGACTCAACTTCGATTTCGAAGACTCCGCACTCGAGATCTGTCAGCGACTGTTCCTCGGTTGCCGGGTTCAACGTTCGCACGATTGACGTCAGGAAGTCTGAAAAAAACGCATTCATCGCCCGCGTGTCAATTTGCCCATTCCCCAGCCGTCCAGATAAGCGTCCCGAGGACGAGGCCATAATGTCATGCAGAGAGGCGCCGCGCCCCGAAAGCCTTAGTTCGGCATCGAGAGGAGGCACTGTTGAGAGTGCTTGTTCCGGGTCCTTGAGCTGCACAAAGCGCAGACTTGTGGCGTTGACAGCCAGTTGCAGATCAATCTGTCCGTCAGTGGGAGTAACGCTGAGTGACGCGGAAAGATCCCCGTTATCAATCGCAAAATCAAACGCTGCCACGTTAAGATCGCCGTCGCTGAGCGACGTCGCTAGATGCAAATCTTGAAGTTGGTTCCCGAGAATCAGCCCGCTCTCAATTCGAATTTCAGCGTCAAGATCAAGCGCATCCAGTCCTGACAAATCTAACTGCGAATCGCTGAACATGTAGCCGCCATTTTCGCCAGCATCTGTCGCATCAGGGTCGGCTGCGACCGGGTCCTCGCTTTCTGACGCAATAATTTCCAGCGACGGTGCGCTGATAGATGTCGTTATGCGAGGTCGTTCGCCAGACAGATCCGCGTCGACGGCGCCAGCGAAGGAAATTGCCGCGGAGACGGGCCCGGAAAAAGAGAGCGCGGCGTCGTCAAATTCAAGCCGGATGTCGGCCAGGCTTGCAAACTGGTCGTCAATTTGGAGGTTACCGGACGCAGAAATAGACACTTCCGGCGATTCTTTTCCTAACATGCTCTCCAACTGATACTCGTAGCTATTCTTGCCCGTGCGGGTCAAGTGCAGTTCGGCTACTTCATTCCGGATCAGAGACTCGTCACCTCGCTTTTGCACCAATCGAAAATCTCTGATGATCAGGCGGTGAAAAATCGGCGCCGGTTCGTCGCTATTTGGCGGCACCGTATCAGACGCAGATTTTGTCGGCTTCCAATTTGTCTCACCGCCCGCACTTTCCTGCAGTGCAATCGTTGATGCGTCGAGCTCGATCAGATCAATTTCCAGAGGGCCGGAGAACAGTGACCATGTGTCGACAACTATTTTAAGCTCCCCGAACGCCGCGAGTTCCGGTCCGTCTGGCCAGGATGGATTCGTGATCTTCGCGTCGCTCGCGGCCAGTCGAACCTCACCGCCAATACTGAGACTAAACGGCCCCGCTACGGAAATGTCAAAGCCCGTTGCTTCGCTCGCTGCGGTCAGGATTCGGTCTTTGTGTACAGCGAGATTTCCAAACCGTAGATAGGCAAGAACGCCGAGAATCAACAGCAGCGAAACGACGGAGCCGACTAGCAAAATCTTGCGGAGTTTTTTCACGGCGGATCTACCTGCACAAATAAGAAACGATTAGTCCATTGTATATTGCCAGGGTCGGTGGAACATGCGTGCATGCGCAACGACAATTGGAACAACAGATTCTCTCCTTTGTGACTGATTTCACTGAAATTTTCATCAATTCTAGTACGATTCCAAGCCGCTGGTCGAGAAATTCGCTGGTTCGATCATTTCTTCATTTATCAAGTACCTACGCCCATGCGCATATCACTCCCTATCGTCTTGATTATTGTTGTGTCGTTGGGCCTTGCGGGAGTTACTAGCGCGCAGGAAAACCACGTCATGGCGGCGGATAATAGCTGGTCTTCGAATCTGCGATGGTCAGTTGATGTCAGCTCGCAGCAGTGGCTAATTGTCGATTCGGATACGTGGATGGATCAGTATGCTGTCGGTCTGGACGTGCACAAGGTTGTCAGCAACTCCCGTCGAGACATCGGTACACTCATTCTTCAACCGTACGCAATCTGGCTTCCTAAAGACCAACCAAGACCTGGGTTCTTCGACGGCAACGAGGCAGCGTTGACCTGGCGAATCGCCAATTTCAACTGGATAGTCTTGCCGAGAGGCCGGCTAAATATTCGTGCAGGCCATTTTGAGGTTCCTTTTGGTCTGGAGCATGAGATCAATACTAACGGTACGTTGCGGCAATACAGCAACAGCACCAATCTTGGCCTCAAAGCCGACTGGGGGGTCAGCATTAACGGGCAACTTCCCAATTGGCAATACGAACTTGCGTTAACACGCGGTAGTGGCCAGGAATACCATCGAACCGATGACCCCTACCTCGTCACAGCCCGGGTCGGCATGCCGTTCGAGAGCAATCCAACGCTTGGTGTGTCGGCAATGCAGGGCCGTGTGATGGGGCCGGACGGTGCCGTTGACCGTGAAAGGGCTGGTGTGGACTTGCGTTGGTATTTCGGGCCGCTGCAATTCCTGACGGAACTATCAACGGGGCGAGATTTTCGCGATCGTGCTTCAAGCTACGTGGCGGAACTTAACTGGACCAATTCACGCGAAACGCTGTTGCTCTATGTGCAACAAAGTCGGCACGCTGTTCATCGCGATATCGACGGTTTGAGAACGGAGTCGATCGGAATCGGTGTTAGATGGCAACTGAGCAATAGACTTACGATAGCCGGTCAGTTTGATCAAACAGGAGATGATCGTTCTCGGCCATCTCATCACGACCGGGTCGGAATTCACTTCCGGTACCGGACATAGGTACGCATGTCTATGAGATTTCCACGAGGGCTGACGATTGCGCTGATTCTTAGTATTGGCGTGTTTTCGAGTACCACTGCCAATGCACAAGCCTATTGCGCTTTACGGGATCCAACAACGACTATCTATCACGCATTTCCAGATGCAGATAGTTTTCAGTCGATAGTCAAGGTTGTCAACAATGAGGCGCGATCTGCGATTCATGAAAAGCTCCCATTGGACCTGCACTTCAACGAGCTGGGGAAACACACAATTTATGTCGCAAAGGATGGCACTACACCGATTGGAATTGTGCATGCTCGATCGGAGGGTGACCGCTGGGGTCTAACAGAGATCGCCTGGGCATTTGACCTTGACTTCCGGATTGTGGACTTCAAGTTTCAGCGAATACGGAATCCAGCGAGGCGAGACTTGGAAGAGTCAGGCTTTCGGCGCCGTATTATCGGGATGTCTTTTGCCGACCTTCGTGATCTTCTGGCAGAGGATGCAGCGAGTTTTCGAAAATACCGCCCGTCGGACAATGATAGTGCAAACGACTTGGGTGTCACTGTCGTTCGGTCGGCGCTGAAGACGATTATCGTTACGGAGACAGTGTGGAGGAATGAACTTCGCTCAATACGGGCAAAACACCTGCTGAGCAAGCATTTTGACAAATCCGTCGACCTTGTTTTGGAGGCAACACCCTACTCAGCAAGTACGCAGAGAGCTCTTCGCCAACACCAGCTTGATATTGAGATCAGCATCGACCGCGACAAGTTGATCATGTATCGCGTCATCGA
>JAVJHY011610848.1:0-10219 GCA_035593235.1 Phascolosoma agassizii
ATTGTACACATTCTAGCAAAAACACTTCACACCCACGGCTCAATTGATAAGAAAAAAGAATTTTCCCATATTGCAATTAATATTTTACCAAAAAAAAATTCAACATACAAAACAGAATGGTATGAATCAGATTTTAAACAAGGGAAATCTAGTGTTAAACATATAGTTTACAATAAAATTAAAGATTAGTTGACCAAGATCGAACAAAGTTTCAATCAATTAATTCTAATCCAGACCCAAACAATCTAAAACTTCATGATAGGATTGTGCTCAAAATGCTACACGTCAGGCGTGTCCCTCGTGTTGCACGAGGAAACGTTTGAGGCAGTGTGCGATAACTGCAGAAACTAGGATTTACATCTCTTTATTTTGTTTACAATCAAACTTTCTATCGGGGATTTTTTGACAGTTTCAAAAAAAATCCTCTCACCACATATCTGAATTTGCACTAGAGTTTACAGTTATTTGTCATTACCTTACCTTTCTTGAGATTCCTGCATCTTGCGAGAGCATGCAAGCATTTCCTCTGGCAAATGTCTGCTTTTTGCTTTGTTGCATATGGAACATATCTCATCTCCTTCTTTTGATCCTGGCGATTCAGACATCATGTCATATACAGTAAGAAATAACCCCTTTATTAAAAAAATAAAAAAAGTAAAAAAAATGATTCTAGTGGGAATGGGTTTGAATCAACATTGAGTTGACATCCATTACCATGCATGCAGGATGCATTTTTTTTTCTGCCATTATCCCACATGTGTGGCAGAAAAGTCTTGTTGGTTCGTTACAGAATTTACATACTCTTTCCACTTCTAGTTTAGAGTTGCAAATTTTACATGATTTGTTTTCCATGAGGTATCCTATGTGCAATGTGGTTTAAAAATAATGCGAAAATTAGAAACAGCTAATTAGTATTAACTATCATTTCTGATTCTATGGAATGAGAACATTAAATGATTAGCTGCATCTAACTAGTTTCATCTAATTTTCATATTGTTTAAATTAAAAAAGAATGTACAACATACAATGAAATGGGATTCTTGCTAGATAGATCATCCATTGTCATGTTGTGATACTGTGGAAATTATTGATATTTACCTTTACGAAAAACAGTAGGAGTAAAAAAAGAATTGACAATTCCTGAAGAATATTATTCAACCCGTCTCCAGGGAAAGAATTTCTGTAATGCTCATGAGTCAGGAATAATTACAGCAGAAAGCTAGTTGGTCAGAAGACCAACGCTGAATTTCAAAATTTTATGCGTAAAATTTCTAGAAAATAAGTTTTTGGGATAATATTAGGTACAGATTTTTATTAACCAACACACACTGAACGTACACCGGTTTGCACGGCAAGATACGATTATCAAATATTTTTAGGCCGACAATTAATTGTATTTAAAAATTCAGATACCTAAACGATTTTAGATAGTCTATAAAGCCGACTTAAATGACTACATAATTTTGGAATTTAGACATCTCAGGTCCATAAAATTAGTACTGAAGTTACAAGTCGTTCATCTGGATGATCAGCAAGATTTAGATTCACAGAAAATGATGAATCATTTGCTTAAAAGGGAAGAAAAATGCTGTTCTTTCATATCCAGTAACAGTACTAGTTCATCAGGCAAGTCATCATACTTTTCTTCATATTCTGCGACTAGTTCATGTGTGTTTTCATCCTCCATAGTTCCACTTGTGGCACTTCTTACCAGATCATTTAGTAATCCTAATCTTTGAAATTCTAAATGAAATCGGAACATCTCGTCTTGGTCAATGTCTTCATTATTTCCAGATTCCTCAAAACCGATGGTAATCTGTTTTAGTTGCTCTCCTATGTCGGTATGATATGTGCGCATCTTCTGATGCCATGGTTCAAGTTCAATGACACAGAATTCTTTATTGTCAAGACTTGATTGGATCTCATCAATGAATCGAGTCTGCAGTTGATTATCTCCAATACTTTCTTGTGTATTATCACGACAATCCAGATTGTATGGAACAGATATTTTTCCAGTACAAGAATTCACATGGAAAAATACTCCTGCTGTACGGTTTTGATCTTCAGATGTCGCACGAACGGAATAATGAATCACAGAATTATATCTCCGTTCATCAGACATCTCAAACTCTATGTCATTTTTAGAGTGTTTTTCTGAAAACATGGAAAACATATCAGAATCTCTTATTTTCTCTAGATGAATTGGAGTATTCTTAGGAATATCACATATTGGAAGTGTTTGTTCCATACCTGGAAATGGTTCGATCTCAGATACATCTCGGAATGGGAAGTTCCAGTCTTCATCAATGTATACATTTGATATTTTTACTCCAAGAATTTTAGATGCAATCTCTTTTTGTTTTTGTTGCATTAACAACATCTGTTCGTTGAGTTTTGTAGAATTTTCATTTTTTTGATGGATGATTGCTTGCTGATTTATATCCGATAGTAAAATTGCATATTCTTTCTTATCATAATTTTCGGATATGATGTCCTTTTCTTTTTTGTTTAATTCTGACGATGAATCTCTTGTATCAAGTAGTTCTTGTAGTTCTAAAGGCAATTTACCAAATCGTATTTCATACTCTCGAATCTTTTCCTGGATTTGTTTTCCATTTATATTTTCATACGCAATTCCCCATGCTAGATTTTGCAATAATTGTAATCTAGGTGAATCTAAAGATAAATCTGTATCAGAGTTATTATTGTTATTATTCTGAAATGTTTGTTCAGAAATAATTTTCTCTTCTATCACATCTACTTTATCTGAAATAACTTTCCCATAATCATAAAATGATTGATGTACTGGACTCAACGGAATGGTGCAAAATTCCTTATGTTCAAGGCTAGATACAACATGTTTTTGCTTGATTGAACCCATACGTTCATTTTGTTTTTTGTCATTGCAGCTAATGGAGTAATCATAATTGTTAGTTAGTTTACCCGTACAAGAGTTTACATCAAAAAATGTCGATGCAATCTGATTTCCATCATCAGTTTTTGCCAAAAAAGCATAATGAATGTCTGAATCTGCAAATCTTTCATCAACTATGATCAGTTCTATTCCATGTTGAGAATATTTTTCACGAAACAACTGAAACATTTCTGTATTGTTAATTTTTTGAAGATTAATTGGAATTTTATCTGGTACGTTACATATTGGAAATAGTTCAGAATCAGATGATTGTTTTACAGAAGATGCTTCTTCAAACGGGATTCTATAGGACTCAAGATCAATTAATATTTTGTCTATTCCAATAGAATTGATGGCGACTTTCTTTATTTTATCTCTCATCAGGATCTTTTGTTTTTCAAGATTTTCCTCATCTCCATTATTTTGATAAAATAATCCCAGTCTGTTAATCTCAGATAGTGTTTTGGAATCACTTTTCATCTGGTTTTCAGAAGGTATTGAATTCATAAAACCAGAAAAAAAATCTTCAAAAAACAGCATGCCTGCAATTGAGACAAACAAAACAGACATACACACGATTCCCAAAATTATTGGAGTCCTTGGAATCATGAAAATTAATTTTGTAATATCACACTAAACCTTTTTCTCATTCATTCAGGCATTACCTTTAGCAGACTGGAGCCAAACTTGTAAGTGTCTACAAACGCCTTGTTAGTCAAGACAACACATCCAGTCTTTTTTCTCGGGTTTATTGCCATAACCGTAGAGAATCCCTCGGTTCCACCATTGTGCCAGACAAACTTGTCATCTTTTCCGTAATCTGAAACCACCCAACCCAGTCCAATTTTGACGGATTTGATGCCGTTGGGATTGGGAAGGATTAACTTTAGAACAGGGTTAATTTTTAGTTCAATTAATGAAGATGTGCAGTATTGAAATGCAGAAGACACGTCATGCTCGCCTTTCAAACCTAGATTTGCCTTTAGAAATTTCAGCACATCAGATGTGGTAGAACGAATACTTCCGGCACTCATCACTGCCATTATGTCAATAGGATCTGCCTCTTTTTTGGTGTACGTGTAACCTGTTACCAGTTTGTCTTTGTGTTGATCTGAGATGGTAATTTCAGTACTGGGCATTTCTAGCTTGTTGCATATGTAATTTTTTATCAGATCTTCATATGTAGAATCCGTTATACACTCCAGGATCTTTCCAACAAGTCCAACACCAGTATTGGAATATCTGATAGAAATTCCAGGATTGTCTTTTAGTTTTATCTTGGATACTAGATTTAGAAATTCAGGTGTGGTATAGCTATATCTTGGAGGAAAAAGTTTTCCATTGCCTGTACGAAGTATCATTGCAAGAATATGTTTTGGGTATTCCCTTAGTGCAATCTCAACTATTCCAGACGTGTGGGTGATGAGGTGGTAAAGTGTGATCTTGTTTTTGTCAAAATCAGTTTCAATAAATTCTGGTAGATACTTTGTAATAGGATCATCTAGAGACAACAATCCTTCTTCTTGCAGTTTGACTGCAAGTATCGCAGTAAATGTCTTTGTCATAGAACCAATCTCATAGATTGTATCTGATGTTGGTGTAATGCTTGATCCTTTTTTTATTTCACCAAAATGGAATTCTTCTGTGGTACCATCTTTGTTTATTATCCCCACAGAAATGCAGGGAATCTTTTTGTCTTTTGCAAATTTTTTTATTGTATCTTCAGCATTCATTTCAAAGATAGTTTAGATACATTTTCTAGATTCATAAGTTTTTGATAGTATAACTATCTAAAACAAAAATCATTTACTCATCAGTTGGAGTAGTATCAAACATTTCTCTTTCTTCTTCTGTTGGCTCAAACTTTGTGACCACCTTGTAGTCATCTGCCAAAAACAGCGCCTGGCCTGCTGAGAATTTTGTGAGATAGTCCCTTTCATGCTCAGATAGTTTCAGGACGTCTCGGGCATCATCTGCTGCCTGTTCATTCAGTCCAAGCATGATCTTGGTTGCCATGTTGTCGATGATCTTGCCTATACCTCCTGAATCTGCTGCGATATCATCTACCCTTTGGGACACGAAAACAAACATGATGTTCATCTTTCGACCCATCCTTACTATCATGTCGATGTATTTGGATGTCCTCTTCATCTTGAACATTTGCCACGCCTCATCAATTACGATAATCTTTCGGATTCTTACCGGCAGGTCGTTGCATATCTTGTAGATCTTGTTTAGTAACAGTACGAGAATCATTGCCTCAGATTCTGATGCGGTGCTGCCCTTGCCCATTGATAAAATTATTTTTTTCTGGGTGGTAATCTTTGGGGTACCTGACAGGCCGCCGGTATCTGGTCGTGCGTCTGTAATCTGAATGATATAGTCCTGACCGCCGTCGCTTCTTCTGAGAATCTGGTCAAGCAGTGGACCTGTCTGCTGGGCGGTATTTTTTGGAACGCCTCCGCCTAATTCTAGGATGCCTAATTTTTTAGAGCCGTACAGTATGGCTGCCTGCTCTATTATCTCCCTGACAAAATCCAGATTGTATTTCTTGCCGCGCAGTCTGTGTATTGCAAGGTTTAGCGCAAGGGATGAATCCTTTAGCGTGGAAATGTAAACTGGGACGTCATAGTCATATGCCGTCACGATGAATCTCTTCTCGGGATGCTTTGCATGTCTCTTGCTTAGTCTTCCCATCCTGTTGCAAAATTCCGCGGTGGTGAATGGCTTGTCAGGAAATGATTCGCCAAACATTTTCTGGACTACCTGATCTTGGGCCTCCAAAGTCTCATAGAACTTTATGTAGACGTCCCGGATTCGGACCGTCTCATCCTTGTACAGTTTCGCATCATCTGCATCAAAGCTTCCCTGCGTTACTGGTAATCCCCATGCAAAGTGATCCTCATGGTATACGTTTGCACCAGTAGTTACGATCCAGTCGATGAATCCTCGCTCAATTAACGTCTTGATGATTCCTCCAAATCCGACTGGAGTCATTGCACCTGATACTGCAAGGCAAATGGTTGCATCCTCCTCAATCATCTTGGCATACAGTCTTGCAGCATTTCCAAGCTGCCTTCCATTGTATCCCGAACCAGCAAAGACATCAACGAGTTCGCTGATGTTCATGTCATTATGAAGTATGATGTGGGGAATGTCTCGGCCTTTACAGTCCTTATTATTTTTGGAGTTGTTGCTGTTGCGGTGATGATGACAGTTCATGATTCAATTGGATATGTGATAGAAGAAGATGATGATGATGATGATGATGATAGTGGCCTTGTCTTTTCCCTGATTAGTTTTGGAATATGATAAAACAGTCCGTGGTATGATGTTCCGATAACACAAAGCATGTTAAGCAGAATGCCGTTCATTACTATTCACCTGCGGCGTCATCATCATCGCAATCGTTGTCCTTGTTGTAGACCCAGGCGGATCTAAGCAGCGGTATCTTTTCCCAGACAATCTTGCCTGAATCATTGAGGTTTACATTCTCAGAGGACTCCCATCTGAGATGGTCCTCGTTTGGCTCAAAGCAGTCACCACAGCAGGGGCACTCTATCTTCATGAGATGGTATAATTATTAGAATAAAAGCAAGAATCTATTCGGGGTATTCAGAGTTCTTCATACTGTTTGTCTGCCGGGAGAATTATGTCCCTATATTTTTTCTCCCAAATTCCGTCAACTTTAATTTCGTACAGTTCAGCATCATTTGTTTTCCTAGATCACGTATGAGGACTCCATGAAATTTTATTTTTAATGTCTGCAAAATCAGAAGGTGTTTTTTCCCATTGAGTGACGCCAAACATTCCTTCAAACCTGCAGGATTTCTCTTCGTTCAGGTTTACGTTACCAGTCATGACACAACTTTGCACGCACTCAAACTCAGAACCTGCACCAAAAGATGTCGTTCCAGAAAATCTTCCATCTTCACGAGTAGTACCAGAACTAGTGGTGCAATATCCATGTGTCCAATCCTTGACAATTAATCCAGCAGGTATCAAGATGGATAAAATTATGAGAAGCAGTATTGATGCCATGGCCCTTTGTCGATACCTTTTTTGTTGCGGTACAAGTGAGGGTCTTACTCTGACTAGTGCAAGATAAAGAAATCCAATTAGAAAAGAGATGGAGACTGCCCTAAACACATAGTAAGTCCATATTGAAGGTGACATTTCTGGAGGTATCAAAAATATGTGTATTAGTGCGGGATCTAAATAGTATCCTGCAATTCCAATAATTACAAGAATAATTCTTTTTCGAATATTTTCTAAAAAGATATTCTTCATTTTCTAATCCATTTTTAATATTTTAATTTAATTCTATCATAAAATTTGTAAGCTATGATTACTCCTGGGATCACTAAAATCACAATCCAAATAGTTTCCACAGTTCTCCAATCGAAATTAACCTGTCTTTTCATTCCATCAGCCGTTCCACTCCATTCACCAATACCATCTCCGACATCCCACATGTGAAGAGTGTTTGATGCTAGAATTATCATCATAGTTAATGCAAGATAAGATGTTGCAACAGTTGAAATGGTGATTATCAGGGATTTTTTGTCTTTACTAGTCATATATTTGTGGAACATAAATGCCACAAATCCTGCAACCAGTCCGACAATCACTGAAGCCATTGGTCCCAACACATCATGAAAGGGAATTATTAAAACTGCAGCTGAAATTATACTCAAGGGAACTCCTTCTGCCTTGATGCTCTTTGATGCCCACGCAAACAAAAGCCACGACATCATAGAAAAAACAATTGAGATTAACCAAACAATGCTGCCATTAACTGAAAAATTATTCATCATGACTTGATTTCCCATATTATATTGAAGTAATGGAATTAGTGGAAATAGGACTAAACCAACTGCAATAATCATCAAAAGCCTGGTTTTCATTGAAATCCCCATTCAATTTTATCACAAGATGGTAGCGATTTATCATTTTTGTCGTTAGTGCAAAATTTTGGTTGAGTCATGTGATCAATTAGTTGAATTATTGGATTACTCCACAAATTACGATCCAATACAAAATGCCTGCCAATCATCTCACCATTAACATTGCAAAACCACGTTTCTTTCCAATCCAGTTCAAAGGCAGCACATGAATGCAAAGCAACAGTAGGCGTAAAAATCCAAAATGCAAAAAAACTAACAAACACAATGATGGGAATTTTGTATTTAGCCTTCATTTTCTTTTTCTCCAGAAATAGTAAATTGCAGTAAATAATGCCAAAATGGGAATGAGAATCAAAAGAATAAAGTCAGGATCTTTTCTTTCTGCAGAATCAGCTCTTTCGTTTATCTCAAATGTTATTGAAATGTCATCTCCAATTGTATCCCTGAAAATTTTCTCATATCTGTCAAAGTTTTCTTGGCTTGCATAGTCTGGATCAACCACTATGAAAATCCCTTGGTTTGGCTCATCAACTCCAAAACCTACAACCTCAGTTTGAAACAATTGTGCAAATTCAGAATCTGTATCCACTCTATAGTTGAGTTGCTCATATGCATCAAGAGCAGAAACATCTTCAGCAAAAGCATAACCCGTGTAACCAATTGAAAATAAAAATAACATCAAAAGTATGTTTTTCATTTTAACATCAACTGTTTTCTCAACAGGACGATAGGCAGTAATGATAAAGATAGAACCATCATTGCGATTGCCTCAAATTCAGGAATTACTTTTATCAAAGTCATGTTGTAAAAGTTTACTTTTTCTTCAGAATCTGAATTGCCAAAAGCAGCAACAAACACAATCTGAGTTCCGTCAGGGCTAATCACAAACGTTTGTGGATACGATTTAGTCACATTGCTGTTACTATTTCTATCACCACCATCATCTGCGTTGCTATCATCATCAATAAAAGAAGGAATTAATCTCTCAGCATCTCCGTCAAGTGTTGTAATTCCCAACATGCCCATGCCTCTATTTATCCCACATGGGTGATCACTGTATACTATACTTTCCCCGTTTGGACTCCATTTCACATCTTTGCCACAGTTTAACTGAAAATTAGGTATTGTGTGTGGCCCATAATCCTGTGCTTCAATATACATCAAAACTCTGCTCTTCAATTCGTTTTCTGGATCAACTGTTTTTGCATATAGGATTTTTTTCCCGTCAGGACTAAACTGGAATACAGATGATTCAAGATTACTAAGTCTCTCAGAAGGAGTATGGTTTGAATCAAAGTCTAGTTCCTCGTGCATGCTCAAAAGATAATATTGCGGAGATGATTCTTGGAGTAAATCATAAAATTCCAAGTTCTCTACTGAATATACCAGACTAAAATTCTGAGGACTGTCCTCATCATACATATAATAATCAAAATGCAGAGCATTGTAACCTTCTGTATTTATCAAGACAATCTCATCAGTCTCTATGGTATATCGATAAATCTTTCCGTTATCTAGTATGTGGACCATGTCATTTGTTGGTGCAATTTGTGCGTGATCAACTCCAGTAATGTTTGAACCCATAATTTGCAGTTTCTTTTGAATTGTTCCCTCTGGACTAATCAATACCAAGGATGCTTGATACTCTAATTCACTTCCCATCCAAACTCTGAATAATATGGATTTTCCATCAGAACTCCAATCGAGGGGCTCATGTAAAATCAAGTCTTTGTTATTTACGATAACAGACATTGTGAGATTAAATGATTTTTCTTTTAGTATTGTGGCAGGACCTCCTCCTTTGACATGTTTGGGTTCCAACTCTTCAATTTGTTCTAACACAATTGCATCATTCCCATATACTGAAAGCTATGAAAATACGCTTGGAGATTGGACCCAAGACAGCGATGACGATTTCGATTGGACAGTTCAAACGGGAGGAACACCTTCAAGTAATACTGGACCAACAAGTGCAGCAGCAGGATCTTTCTATGCTTTTGTAGAATCATCAAGTCCAAATTATAGTAATAAGACAACGATTTTGACTAGTCCATGTTTTGATTTGTCAGGAGAAACAAGTGCAACGTTTACTTTCCAATACCATATGTATGGAACTACAGCAATGGGTAATTTAGTTTTGGAAGCAAAAACTGAAACTGGTTCGTGGGCTTCTGTTTGGTCAGAAGCAGGAAACCAAGGAAATGCTTGGGCAGCTGCAACGGTTGATTTATCAAGCTATGCAGGTGATGTTGTTCAATTAAGATATGTAGGAACAACTGGTACAACATGGCAAGGAGATATGGCTGTGGATGATTTAAGTTTGACTGGTGGTGGTTCGACAGGAAGTGGATGTGCAGGAGGAATTACTTCTTATCCATATTCAGAAGGATTTGAGAGC
>JAVJHY011611174.1:0-10212 GCA_035593235.1 Phascolosoma agassizii
GCGTAGCGGTTCCGTCACGGCCGCTTTGAGCGGCTCACATTCCCGAAGCCCCCGGTTTAACCGGGGGAGGAGTCACTTGGGGCGGGTCTTTGCGGTCTGATTGCCTCGCAACAGCATCGTCAGTTGCGGTTTCGAATCCCGAACCAGCTGTCGTCCGAGGTTGAAGAGGTGCTGTGCCTCGCCCTTCGTAAATTCGTCGGTGAGCGTCGTCGTGGCCGCGAAAGTTTCGTACTCGGGTGAGCTCTTATCCGCGTCGCCCGGCTGCAACAAGAGCATGGGCGGCCGAGATGTTTCAGCCTCCGACTCGATCGGATGCCAACCCGCCGTCTCGTAAATGATGTCCACGGCGCGGCGCAGCTGGTTCGGGGTCGGCACGTCTTCATTGTCTTCGAAAATTCGCCCCCCTGCCGATACGATCAGAAGATCGATGCGCCAGGGATCGTCACTCGGCGCTCTGCGGTAACGATCGAGCAGCAACCCCACACCCCAATTGT
The DNA here is from genome assembly GCA_035593235.1 of Phascolosoma agassizii. Taxonomy (NCBI): domain Eukaryota; kingdom Metazoa; phylum Annelida; class Sipuncula; order Phascolosomatiformes; family Phascolosomatidae; genus Phascolosoma; species Phascolosoma agassizii. The sequence continues at coordinate 495 of JAVJHY011611174.1, forward strand.
CGACGATTCCACCATCCGCGAGCAAGAGCTCCTTCTCGGTACCGCCCTCTCGCTCGGGAAGCGTGAGGTGAATCGCATTGAATGCCCCCGGAAATGCACCTGACGCGGCGACCAGATCTGCGACACGCGTCGCGGGATCGATCGTCGGGTAGAAGTCACTCTGGAAGCCATACGGAATTTTACCGTTCGTGCGATTCGGGTCGGGTCGGGGCGGCGAGCGTAGCTGGACGCCGTCTGCGGAAAGGCCCACGCCGGCGCCGCTTCGCAAATCGGTGGCGCAGACTTGAAGGCGCGGGCGTTCCGGACTCTGCATGGAGGCGAGCGTCGTTCCGCCCAGGAAGACTCTGTCAACGAGGTTCGCTTGCACGTCGACTCGCCCAAACGCAAGCCAAGGGAAAAGTGCGACGCCGAGGTACGGAATTTCGGCGGGGAAGGGCATGCGCACGGCATTCTGAAAATTCGCCATGTCTCGTTTGAGATTGAGCCGCCCGTCCGCGAGCGCATCCCGGAAGGTTTCCGGTGCTCCCCCCGCGGCATAATAGGAGCCAATGATTGAGCCCCCAGAGACCGTGCTGAGCGCGGTCACGGGAATACGCATCGAATCGAGCTCGGCGAGTACGCCGGCGTGCATCAACGCGGCGCGGTAGCCGCCTCCGGAGAGCGAAACACCGACCTGAACGTGTCGCCAAGGTGCGCGTGGGGCCTGGGCGAGCGTAAGCGGGCTGCGATCTCGGGGCTCCGATCCGGCTTCGAAGCGAGCATCGAGTGTCGAGTTGATGATCCAGATAAAGAAAAATCCGATTGCGACATAACGTCGCATAAAACGTCGCCGAGGTCGGTCGAGGGTCTGGGCTCCTTCGTCTGGATGCCGAATCGTGTGACGCCAATAGGTGAATGCGCGAGTCGCCGGCCAGGCGAGCGTCAGTGCGAGGCCCCCGCCGAGAAGGTCGCGCGTCATGCTGTAGCTCCCCCATACGGCGATCCACAGTCCGAGAGGGAAGAGTCCGGCGATCAAAATCGAGCTGATGCGATAGCGGAATGCTTCAAGCACGATCGCGAGTAGGAAGGCAGCGCCTGCAGCGAGGAACGACACAAAAAGGAGCGAGCGGAAGCCAGCCTGAAGCAGGATCTGGATCGCGACGTATACGACGGACATGCCGACGAGTAATTTGCAAGCGCGCCGGGCGGACTTGCTCCGAATCAGGGCGGAGCCTCATCGGGCATTCAGTCTCTACTTTCAGGGGGTGGCTCAAGCCAGACGTATCGTCCGGATTGGGTGATTCCTTGACCGGCGGACGCGTCTTGGGAAAGAACGACTCAACTGGCCACTGGATCTGCGTGTCGGGCTCGCTAGCGTTCTGCTATTCGGCTGATCGAATATGAACGCTGTGGCTCACGGGCGTCACTCAGCCCTGGACTGGGAATCGGGACGTGGACGAAGTTGGAGGGGGGGCCGGATTCGAAAGGGATATTCGAGGCCGAATCGAGGATGCGCTAGGCGATTGGGCCCACGTGGTATTTCGGCTTCGCTGGCCCGTCTTTTTCGTGATGACAATCGCGACGATCGGGCTCGCAACGTTCATCCCGTCGCTCGAGTTGAAGATGTCAACGGACGATTTTCTGTTCGAGGACGACCCGGTCCGAGCTGAGTACGACCGCTTCAAAGCTGAGTTTGGCCAGGATCAAGTCGCGATCCTAACGGTCGAGCCGCCGGAAATTTTCGATCTGGTTTTTCTCGAACGGCTGCGATCATTCCATGATGCGCTTGAGAACGAGGTCCCGTTTCTCGAAGACATCACGAGTCTCATCAATGTTCGATCTGTCTACGGTCGGGGCGAAGAGCTGGTCGTCGAAGACCTACTCGAGGCGATGCCCGAGAATCAGGCAGATCTCGATCGGCTGAAGACGCGCGTTCTGTCGACTCCTTCTTACTACAGCAGTTCGATGATTTCGAAGGATGGAGGTGCGACCTCGGTCGTGCTTGAAGTCTCGAGCTCGGCGACGCGCGACGACGACACGGACGAGTTTGGCGGCTTTGGGGATGATGAACTCGGGACCGAGGTTGGTCGAGCGGGCGAAGAAGCGGAGGCAACAGTTGCCCGCAAGACGATGTCCAGCGAACAGAACAGACGCGTCTGCGAGAAGGTTCTTGAAATCGTTGAGCGATTCGATTCGCCGGATTTCAGAATTCGTGCGGGCGGCGGGACGCTTCTGACCTATCAGTTCACGAGGGCAATGAATCAGGATGTGCCGCGTTTCTTTGGCGGCGGACTACTGGCGATCAGCGTGTGCCTCGTTCTCCTCTTCCGTCGAATCGCTCCTGTCTTCCTGTGCTTCCTGGTCGTCGTCCCTGCGGTTCTTGCGACCTTTGGACTCGCGGCAATTCTCGGCATCGCGATCAGCTCCGCAAGTCAGCTCGTGCCTTCTTTCCTACTTTCTGTCGGCGTGGGCTACTCCGTCCATCTCGTGACGGTCTTCCTCCGCGACCTGAATGAGTCTGGCTCTACCGTCGAGTCGCTCGAGCACGCGCTGCGGCATTCTGGCCTTCCGATCATGATGACCGCGCTCACGACCGCGACGGGAGTCTGTTCGTTTATGGTCGCGGAGATGATGCCGATCACGGAGATGGGGGCGCTTGCGACCGTCGGGGTTGCAACCACTCTGGTCTACGCACTCGTGTTTCTCCCGGCGCTGCTCAGCATTCTTCCGATTCATGCTCGAAAAACGCCGCCGACTCCCCGACTCGATGCATTCTTAGGTGGGCTTGCTGCATTTTCGGCGCGTAATCCTCGGCCGATCATCATGGCGGTCTCGCTCCTTGCGTTGGCAGCGCTCGCGGCAATGACGACGCTCCGCACGTCGTCGGATCCGATTTCGTGGTTTCCGGCCGAACATGACTATGCAGTCGCGGCGGAGTTTATTAAGGACCGCTTTGGCGGATCGACGACGATCGAAGTTGTGATCGATGCGGGCGACGAGAATGCGCTCCACGAACCGGAGTTGATGAACCGAATCGAATCGCTTGAATCGGTCGTGGATGAGTTGCGAGAGGGTGGGGCGAAGCTGACCTTCACTTCTTCGGTTGTCGATATCGCGCGCGAAACACATCAGGCACTGAACGCGAATAGTTCCGACTTCTATGCTGTGCCGCAGAGCAGGGCGCTGCTCGCTCAGGAACTCCTGCTCTTTGAGAACGGGGGCAGTGATGATTTGGAGAACGTCGTCGACACCCGCTTCAGCAAAGCACGGTTTACGATTCGTTCGACTTGGCAGGACGGAGTCGATACAGCCGCTTTTCTAGACGGGTCGGGGCATTTGTTCGCGGAGGCGATGGGGCCGGGAACGGCGGTCTCGCTCACTGGGATGTCGGCAGTGATTTCGCGGACCGTCGGCGCCACGACCGAAAGCATGACGCGCAGCTACTTGCTCGCGCTTGCATTGATTACACCACTCATGATCATCCTGATTGGGAGCCTTCGAGCGGGCCTCGTGAGCATGGTGCCGAATCTCGTTCCGATTCTACTGACACTCGGCCTAATGGCCGTCGTCGGGATTCCAATCGATATGTTCACACTCCTCGCCGGCTGCATTGCGATAGGGCTCGCTGTCGATGACAGCATTCACTTCATCTCAGGATTTCGTCGCTACACGGCACTTGGGTACGACCCCGTGGCGGCTGTCGAGCAGACAATGCAATCGACGGGACGAGCGCTCTTGTTCACGTCGGTTGTGCTGACGACGGGTTTCCTTGTCTTGACCTTTTCCGACATGCTCAACCTCGAACAGGTCGGTTTGCTCACCTCATTCGCGGTGATGTCGGCATTTATTTTGGATGTCACCGTGACCCCAGCACTCTTAGTGCTGACCCATGGGGGGATCCGGGACGGGAGTGACGTGCCTCGTCTGAGGGTTGCTTGTCAGAACAACTAGCAACAGCGGTGTGGAAAACGCAGCTTGTTTTACTCGAGAAGCTTTTGCTACGCGAGATGTGATCTCGGCGATTGGTCCGGGGCGGAGTCCTCTATTCGGACCTTGGTGCGGCGTCGCGATCGGCATAGCGTCTGCCTGCCCTTAACGATCAGGAGAACATCCAGTGAATCGATTGATACAGCTTGTCTCCAGCCTTGGACTCGCGACTCTGCTGTCTTGTGGCGGGGCACGGACGCCCCAACCCTTTCGGCCATGCCCGAGTCGATCCGTGACAGCGTTCTTCTCTCGAACGTTCGCGTACTCGACGTGGCCACCGGCGTATTAGGCGATCCGGTCGACGTGCTCCTCGACGAGGGCAAGGTCGTGGCGATCGAACTGGCAGGCGCGCCAATGCTTCAAGTGACGGGGGAAGTCACGACAATCGAAGGGGAGGGGGCGCGCTGCTTCCCGGCCTCATCGACATGCACGGTCACATCGCCACGTCGACCGGCCCTTCTTGGGAATTCACAGCGCCGCCCACTCCCGCGCTCAACATGAGGTCTTATGTCTACTCGGGAGTCACGACGGTCTTCGATCCCGGCGACGCATCGGGCGACGAAGCTTTCGCGCGTCGTACGCGCGTCGCGGCGGGCGAGCAAATCGGTCCGCAGATTTTTACTACGGGGCCGATCGTTACGGTGGCTGGGGGGCATCCCGTGGCCATGGTGGATGCACTGATTCCCGCTTGGCTTCGTTGGCTCGTTCCGGAGCTTGCGAAGGTCGTCGACGGCAATGAATCGATCTCTGCGGCGGTCGACGGGATCGCGATTGATGGTGCGGATGCCATCAAGATTGTGGTCGACCGGATCCCACTCGAGTCCGAGCGGATGTCCAACGAGCAAGTCGCTGCGGTCGTTATGCGGGCAAGATCGCACGGTCTGCGCACCGTCGCGCACGTGGGCACGACGAAGGACGCGATCGACGCCGCGAGTGCGGGTGTCGCGCTTTGGGTGCACGGGGTCTACAAGGAACAAATTCCTGAGAACCAGATTGCGAAGCTCGTGGCGTTTGGGATTCCGATGGTCGCGACGAGTGAGGTCTTCGATTCGTACGGGCGCTCTGGCGCCCCGCTTCAACCGACACGGCTCGAACGAGAGACCGTGCGGCAAGAGGTGCTCGACTCGTTCTATCCCCTGCCTGAAGATTTCGAGATCGGGCCGCTACGGAGTTGGGTTGATTTGATGGCGGTGACGCGCGAAGTCCGTCAGGACAATATTCGTCGGCTCCACGCGGCGGGCCAGACGATTCTGGCAGGAAGCGATTCGCAGTCCCGCGTCTTCCCCGGTCCGGCGTTGCATCGCGAGTTGCAGAACCTCGTCGACTCCGGCCTGACGCCCGCCGAGGTGATTCGGTCCGCGACGCTCGCACCGGCTCGTTATCTAGAAGAGATGGACGACCCGACGTTCGGTCTCGTCGCCATTGGAAAGCGCGCGGATCTTCTCTTGGTGGAAGGCGATCCGACGCAGGATGTGGGTGTCCTCGCGAACCTCCGCCTGGTTCTGTTGAACGGCGTTCCGATCGTGCGAACGGCCCTGAGCGAGTAGTTCGATTCAGGATGTCGATTTAGAGCTCGATCGCCGCCGGTGTGTTCTTATCGTCGATTGCGAATACGATTCCGGTTCTTCGGCTGGCAAATTTTCGAGTCGTCCAGGCTAACGCCAGCATCATCATCGCCGCTGCGCCGCGCCGAACCAAGTCGTTGGTGCGGCGCCGTACCGGGTGGGCGATGCTTCGAGCGCCGCGCCGGGTCGATTCTCAAAAGCGCCGGCGGCGCGATGTACGCAACGGGCTGATCGCAGCGAGTCACGATCGCGGAGGAGTTTAGGTGGAACGACGAGATTTCTTGAAGACAGTGGGTGCGGCCGGTGCCCTCGGAAGCGTGGGCCTGCCCTTCGCTGCAAACGTGGCGCACGGAGCCCCGAGCGGCCCGGCTTCTGCGCGCGCGCTCGAGAGACTCGGAGAACTCTTTCAGGAACTTGAGACGACGTATCTGATTCCCGCTTGGGGAACGCGGACCGAGGCCGACGCGGTGACGGCGCGTTTCTTCCTGATGCATCTCCTGCATCACGCTTGCCAATTCTGGTTCGAAGCGGATCCAGAGCGTCCCTGGTTTCACCGCTGGTTTACGCCTTACAGGAAGCTCCTCGGTGACAATCCTGACGCGGTTTATTACGGAAGCGTCATCGACGGCAGGCGTGACTACCTGATTCGCGGCAACGTCGCCGGCGCGACGTATACCTCCTTCACGGTCGAAAGTGGCAGCCAGGAGGGTAAGCCTTCAACGGGCCTGCTCTCGACTCTCAACGACACCGAGTTCGAGATCGCCGCCGATGGTTCCTTCGAGATCATCGTCAGCCCGAATAAACAACCGGGCAATTGGCTTCGAACCGACGAGACGGCGAGCGCCATCACGACGCGCCACTATTTCGAATGGGACCGAAGCGCGGCCAACGATCCGACGCTCCACGTCCCGCTGTCGATCGAACCCCTCGTCCAGCCCAGCCCCGCTCCACTAATGGACGACGCGGCGCTCGCGCGAGGCATCGAGCGCGTCATCAACTTCATCCGCAGTTCCACCGTCGATCAGGTGAATCCGCTCGATCGCGGAAAGCAACCGCCGTGGATCTCGACGACGCCCAATCATTTCTCGAATCCGAAGACGGACGACGGCAACGATGCGATCGGGTACGCCGCGAAGGACAATGTCTACCGGATGGCGCCCTACCTGTTGAAGCCCGACGAGGCGCTCGTGATTCGCGGGCGTTTCCCGCGCTGTCGTTTCGCGAATGTCGTGCTCTTCAACAAACACTTTCAAACGGCGCCGAACCGCTACCGCCAGGTCTCTCTGAATCGCCGGCAAACGAAGCTCGACTCGGATGGAAGCTTCAAGATCGTCGTCGCGCATAGCGACCCAGGCGTGCCGAACTGGCTTGATACGGCGGGCGCGCCACTGGCCACGATCTTCTGGCGCTTTCAGCTTCCGGAGGAGCGGATCCCGAAGCTGTCCGCCGAAGTGGTCCCCGTGGACGGGCTCCGCTCCTAGCGGGGCCTAGCGGCAAGAGCCAATTCCGTTGCGACGATCGCAACGAAAATGCAGAGGGATGCGAAGGATGGACGGGCCCCTCGCTTCCCGGACTCGGAGACTGACTCAATATGTCGAACAGGATTGGGACGCCTAACGGCTCTGCGTGCGGCACCCTCGTGGCCGCGTACGTCCTCTTGGCAGCCAGCGCGTCCTTCGCGCAGTCCTTCGTAGAGTATCCGGGCCACCCGGCAACCTACGGTGACCACGCGGTCACGAGCGTGACCTGGGTCGGAGGTCCGACGACGCTTTCGGTGACTTTCGAAACGGATGGGACGCTCCACGACGATGGCATGGGATCGAGTCAGCGAACTGCTCGCAATACACTGAACTTCGTGGCGCCGCGAGATCCCACGAATCCGCAGAACTACGACGACCCACTTCTCACAGCTGTTTTCGGAAACCGCCTTCCATTAATTCAGCAGCTCTCGGCCAGTGGCACGACAATTCTGACCTATTGGTTCGACGCGCCGGTCATACAGGGATTCGACCTTTTCGTCGCCGACCTCGATCAGAGTGATTCGGTCGTTGTGGCTGCGTTCAGTGCGGCGGACGTGTCACTCGACATGACGGGCTGGAGCCTTGCTGCGGAGGGGGATCTGTCGGACTTCAAGGATACCGGGACCGTCTTCAGCCCGATCGTGGCGCCGACGCCGACGACCGGTTTTGCAGTGGCCGGAATCTCGCTCGACGCTGTCGACGACACGAACTACAACCGTTCGTATTCGGTTCTTCGGGCACCGACTGGAGTCGCGGTCGGACGAGTCGAGATTGTCTTCTCGGGCACGCGGAACAGCCCCAGCCGAGCACTGGGAGGGAATGCCTCGCACGTTTATGTCGCGCTCTCGACCGTACCCGAACCGGGCTTTGGACCGCTGTTGATGATCGGTTGCGTCACTCTATCGATCGGGGCGCGCCGCGGGAGTGAGCGACGCGGTGAGGCGTCCGCAAACGCAGCTTGTTTTGCCTAAATACGGCCCAGATCGGCGAGATTGAATCTCAAGAAGGGGATCCGCCGATTCGATGTAGCAGAAGGTCGACGGAGGAATGGGACCACCCTCATTCGCGGCGCGGCTGGATGGAGCTTCTCGATGGTGATGATCGCCGCCCTTGGCGCCGGACTCTTCGTTTTGGCGAGCCTCATCGTCGGCGGCCGGCTCCTGTTCCTCGCGTACACGACTCGTGGACTCCCCGAACTTCTGCTCGGACTCGGCCTCTTCTGTATGGGCGGAGTTGGATATCCGCTGATGGCCATTCTGACTCGAGCCGAGGGCCTCTCCGACAGCGTTAGGTGCACGCTCCTCATCATGCACATGTGCACGAGCATTCTGGGGATGGGCGCCCTTGCCGGGTTCACTCGCCGAGTCTTTCGTCCAAAAGAAACCTGGGCGGGTGTCTTTCTCGGCTTGATCATCCTGGGATTCGCTGGACTGGCTCTCCTTCAGATTGTCGGTCCCGGATTGATGGCCTTCATTGAAGATCCCAAGACGGGCCCCTGGTCGACCAAGGTCTACCTGGGTTTTGTCCCGATGACCTGGGCTGGTTTCGAGTCGATTCGCTACTACCGCATGCTCCAAAAGCGACTTGAGCTCGGGCTTGCCGACCCGATCGTCACCGACCGGATGCGGCTCTGGGGCATTTCGATTCTCGCCGCGGATCTGATCACCGTATGCGGCGTAGCCTTCAACTTGATGGGCCTTTCGATTACAGCGACGTCCACCGGATCGATTCTGATCGGCGGACTCGGCCTGGTCACCGCAGGTGGGCTTTGGCTCGCCTTCGTGCCGCCTCAGTCCTACCTCGACCGAGTGGGGGCCTCCGGCACGGTCGGCGCCACGACGGTGGAGGCGTGAAGCATGGCTGATTCACCCATTTTTAGTGAAGCCTGTTGCAAGCTCGAGGAGACGACAAGCCTCAGTACTATCGAAGCTCGGGGCACCGTGCGACTCGCACTCAAATCGGCCGGGCTGGAAGCAAGATCCGTATCGAGCGAGCAGATGATCGTCGTCCTCGAACGCGTCCTCCCAAACGAGCTGCTGCAAAGGGGAGTGGATGATCCCGAAGAGGTCTGCGCTTTGATTCGACGGGCGCTCCATCGCGCTGCGACGAGCGTGAGCGCGGTAGAGACTCCAGACGTTGTCTTTGCGCGCCTTGGGTCGTCTTCACGAGAGCAGGCGTAGCGGCGATACTCGGCGTGCGAAATGATCAGCGCGTCGCCCGCATCGAAACGGGCATTCTCTTGAGCGGGGTCGTGAAGCTCGAGGGCGTGTAGTCGACGGCTCCGCGGCGATCAATCTCGACACCGCGCGCGATCAGCTCCTCGAAGACGACTTGCGTTTCGAGCAGAGCCAAGTTGGCTCCGAGGCAATAGAGGCCTTGGTCGATTCGAGCACGTCTGTGATGAGCAAGCGGAAGAAGGCGGTGAAGGCCCACTTGTCAGAACAGGGCCTGTTGGTGACGCAAAGCTGGCCGCCTGCTTTGAAAGAATCTGGGCACTGTTAAATAGAGTACTTCGACTATCATGACGCGGAAGTTCCGATCCCAAATGGAGGCCAACGCATGCCGGTCCGATACGAAGTCCTTCCGATCCCAGCTCTTATGGCCCACACAGAGCTATTCTCCGTCGGTCCGATCCAATTCGGTGTGGAGTACCGCCTGCTCAACGAG
>JAVJHY011611284.1:0-10209 GCA_035593235.1 Phascolosoma agassizii
GAAACAGTTGAGAGCACCCAAGATTTTGTTCGTGGTTTGCAAGCAATAGGCTATTGTGACGACAATTTGCAGTATTATATAGACTATTGGGCAGGTCATAATGAAATGGCCTGGGCCAAACGTTTAAACAAACCCCTTACTTATTTATTTGGTAAGACATCTTCTTGAGGTGAGATATGATTTTAGAAACCTTTCCTGTGGGTCCTTTACAGTGTAATTGTAGTATTATTGGCTGCCCAGACACCAAAGAAGCAATCATTGTTGACCCAGGCGATGATGCCCCTTTGATTCTAGAGCGTTTAAAGGCCCTTGGGTTGACGGCAAAGTATTTATTACACACCCACGCCCACATTGACCATATTTGCGCGACAAAGGCTGTTAAAGAAGCCACCGGGGCTGAGATTCTACTTCATCCGGAAGATTTGTTTTTGTATCAAAATATTCAAATGCAGGCTCAGCTTTTGGGGATTCCGGCTGAAAACACGGTACCTATTGACCAGTCTTTTGAAGACGAAATGGAAATCAATTTCGGAAACAATAGCTCACTGGTATTGCACACCCCAGGTCACACTCCTGGGAGTGTGTGCTTTCATATAGAGGGCAAAGACAGCCTCTTGTTTTCAGGAGATACTCTTTTTTCTGGTGGCATTGGGCGCACTGATTTGTGGGGTGGATCTCATGAGCTATTAATGAAGTCAATCAAACAGCGTTTATTGCCTTTGGATGACAGCACCCAATTGGTGCCCGGCCATGGTCCCAAAAGTACCATCTGGCAAGAAAAAAAATCCAATCCTTTTTTGACCTAAACTTGGAACACCAACTTGAGATTTTCTAATGATTTCTGTAATTGTTGGTATTTTTGAGGGTGAGGGAGCAGTTCGACTTGGCTTAATGCCACATCGAGCATTTGATACAGGCCAAATTTGAATCTCAGAGTTTTGTTTGTTGACATTTGACTCAGTTTTTCCTCATGGTATTTGAGCTCACTGTGGAGCCTTTCGATATAGGCATCTACAATGGTTTTATTGGCTTTAATTTTGCTCAATTCTTTACGTAGGAGTATTTTTGTGTTTTTTTCGAGGTCTTGGAAAATCGCTAAAAAAGCCTTGAAAAGTTCTGATATTTGAGGGGTGTTAGGCTGGGGAGCTAACTCTAAAGCCTCAGCCAGTTGATTGGCTTTCTCAATTAAAGCTTGAGTGCGTTGGCTCAGGCTGCTTAAGTCCATCGGAGACATTGGTGGACTGTGTTCTACGCTGTCCAAAAGATGTTGAGCTGATTGTTCTGAATTAAAGACTTGAAACCCCAATAGTTGTTTGAGGTGCTGCTCAATAGGAACCGAAGGTTGGTTGATTAAGCTCTGTAGATGCTGCCAAACTTCTTCTGTAGGTTGAGAGTAAGATGTGAAAGCTACTTTGAGATCGTGGCTTAGACTTTCGAGTTGAAGATAATTCTCTTTGAGTTCCTTGGGGCCTAACTCATGCAAAGATGACTGAAAGGTTTGCATAATATTCTCAAGTGTCAGGGTGTTGGGATTAATTGTGACTTGGGTTCCCAGATGGTCAAGTACCAATAGGGGATACTCTTTTTCTGCTGCTGTGGCACTCATGCTGATGAGCAGGTTGTGAACCTCCTTATTAAGCTGCGATGCGGAGGTGTGATTGAGATTTTGCATGACTTGATGTAAGGCTTGAATCAAGTCTGATTTATTGATTTGTGAGGGTTCTGTGGATAGTGTTTGCCCGTTTTGCCCTTGCAGATAAATTTTGGTTTGAGATGACAGAATACCCTTGTCCAGATTTAAGCTTTCTTGAAAAAACAATTCAGTTAGTTCAGCGGCGCTTTCGGTCTGTTTGATTTTGATTCCCAATTGGTCAAAAATTTCTATGGGGGTAACTTGGCCCGATAAAGCTTGAATCGGTGACATGTGACGTACTCCTTTAAAAAGCGATATGCTTAAGATATACCCAATAAAGACTTGTTTTATGTTTTGTAATGGGTTTTAGAAAGGCCTTTGAAAATGAAAACAACAATTTTGAAATTGTTATTTTGTGCTTTGTATCTTTGTACTTTAAAGTCTGAAATTTGGTTAGGAAATGTGAGTCCAGAGTCTTTTGAGATAGAGCTTCAGCGCTTTCGGTTTGGTTTGTATGAGCAAATTAAACCACCCAAACAAAAATTTAATTATGAGGCTTATTTTACACCTGGGTTGATTTTGGCTATAAAGCAGTTCCAGGCAAAGAACACACAAAATATTTTAAATTACCGGCTCTATATTTTAGAGCGATATGAGTCTCCGGCCCCTGATTTATCTGCATATGAACTGTGGAAAAATATACCTGTTCCAATAGACCCGTCTGCTCATTTAAAGAAGGGCATTCCCCCCTTCTGGACCTATCACCCTCAGGAGCATATGGAGTTATTTTCTGCAGCCTATTTGCCCCGTTGGATTAAGACGGAAGAGTATGCCCGCTATGCCTTTAAAAACGCAATTGCCCGTGCTCTGTTTTTAAGTCAGCGTCTTGAGCGTGGAGAGTGGCGGATTTGGTTGCATAAATATGATTATGTCTTTGAATATCGTTATGTTCCAAAAACAGCAAAAATATCTGAATTTAAAGTATGGCGTTTACAGAAAAAGCATGTTGACTGATAAACTACTTAGGTAACTTTGATTTTACTAAAGGAGACTTGTTGATGGGTACAGCACAAAAAAAGACCACAGGGGCCATAGAGGCTGTTTTGGGTATGGGGTTGCTTTTGTTGGGTCACAAAGCAAAAGGCTTAATGACTTTTGGACATGGGGTTTATAGTTTAGAAGAGGCCTACCGTGAAGTTCACCCTGAGTTAGAGCCTGGTATTCAGGCCCGTTGGGGCAAGGCAATTGAGTTTTATGAAGAAACACACCAAGAAGAAACCAATCGCACTTTGCACCGTTGGGGTATTCCTTTAATTCTTGGCGGGGCAATCGGTTTGATCGCCTGCAAATCAGAGCACAAATCAAGAAAAGTATCAGCTGGTATTTTTGCTTTTGGTTGGTTTCTCAATATTTTGGGTCATGCTGCTTATGAGAAAAACAAGCCAGCATTTACTGATGATCCGCTGTCCTTTATCGCAGGCCCCATTTGGGATTTGAAACAATTAACTGCAAACTCAAGCTCACCTATGAAAGAATCCACCAGCGTAGTGATTGACACCCCATGAGCTATAAAGATGATCCTATTTTCAAGCAAAGGGCAGAACATTCCCTGACCCGCATTGTTAAAATTGTTTTTCCCAATGTAACGAATCATTACGACACACTTTTTGGGGGGACGGCCCTTCAATGGATGGATGAGGTGGCATCGATTGCTTCGATCCGCTTCTCACGCCAGCAAACCGTGACGGTATCACTGGATAAAATTAATTTTGAACAGCCTATTCCATCAGGGTTCTTTGTTGAGTTGGTCGCTCAGGTCAAAGATGTGGGGCGAACCAGTATGCATGTTCAAGTGGATGTTTATTTAGAGTATATGGATAAAGACAAGCGTGAAAAAGCCATTACAGGTGTATTTACCTTTGTGGCCATTAATGAAAACCGTGAGCCTATTCCTGTTGAGTGGAATAAACCTATTGATTGCTCTCAGTTGTGTAATGACTAAGTGATGATAGAACCTTCGCTTCAGTATGATTCTATTCAAGAAAAAATGGCTCAAGGTCAGTTTTCTGATGCCCTTAGATTGTGTTTGGACATGTTGAAAACAGGCTCTGAAGACACTATTTTATGGTGTGCTTTAGGAGAGATTGAAGATGCTTTAGGTCATCAAGTAGAGAAGAAGAAGGCCTATCAAAAGGTGATCTCTCTTGAGCCTGAACATGCTTTTGCCCATAATAATTTAGGGGTGATTGCCCAAGAGCGACTGGATTATTATGCCGCTTTAAAGCATTATTTAAAGGCCTATGAAATTGAACCTAAAGAGGTCTTGTATACGCGCAATTTGGCTCAAATTTATCTTGTTTTGGGTGAGCGTGAAAAGGCCATGGTTTTGTCGAGAGAGACTTTGGTTTTGGAGCCGGAAGCAGCCACCTCTTATCATTTGCTGGCCCAGGCCTTTTTACTTTTTGGAGATATTAAACATGCTGAAGCTGCTTTTCAGCAGGCCATTTATTTAAATAAGAGTCTATTGGTCGCCTATTATCATTTGGGCGAGCTATATCAAGAGCAACGGAATTTTCCACAGGCGATTGAATGGTTTGAACGTCTTATTTTTATGCAGGCCAAGTATGAACATTTACGGGATCGCAAACTATTGGCTTTGAGTTATAATTATCTGGCTTTTTGTCTGCGAGAGCAAGGGAAGATGTCTGAGTCAATTGACGCTTATCAAACAGCCATGTCTATATTCCCCATGGACTCAACCCGTGTTTCCATGAGTCTTCTCTTGCCACCCGTTTATCAGAGTCATGATGATTTACAGGTGAGCCGAAAGCTTTTTATTAAGGGGCTTGATGAATTAGAGGCCCGTCAAAATGAGATGCTTCAACCTGTTGATAATATTTTAACAACCCCTTTTTACTTGGCTTACCAAGGGCTGAATGATCGTGCTGTTTTAGAGCGTTTGGGTTCGTTTTTCAGCTCTTTCTTACCTGAGAATCTATGTTTGAATGTTCCCTACCCCGGAGAAAAAATACGAATTGGATTTGTGTCTAACTGTTTTTATAACCATTCAGTATCAGACTATTTTTCTGGTTTGATATTGGGGTTGCCTAGAGAACAGTTTGAGATTTATCTGTTTACAACGACAGGAATGTTAGAAGACGATGTGACCCAGGCTTTGCGTGAAGGATCAGATGGCTTTTTCTCCTCAGCTCCTGATTTAGAAAACCTTCGTAAAATGATTGCAAAACAGTCTTTAGATGTTTTAGTTTATCCTGATTTGGGCATGGATCCTGTTTCTTATTTTTTAGCGTGCACACGTCTGGCACCTCAACAATGTGTGCTCATGGGGCACCCTGTGACTTCAGGATTGTCTACTATTGATTATTATATTTCGAGTGAGCATCAAGAAATACCTGAAGCCCAAGCACATTATACTGAGAAGCTAATTCGATTTAATCAGGTGCCGGCATTTTATAAAAAGCCAAAGATGATCGAGCCTTTATCTCGCCGGGCGCTCGGACTCCCCAGTTTGGGGCACCTGTATATTTGCCCCCAAACCTTGTATAAAATCCACCCTGATTTTGATGCTATTTTACAAAATATTCTAGACTTGGACAGAAAGGCCTTTATTGTCTTCTTTAGAGAGGAGGGCAGTGACGTTCATGATATTTTGAAAATGCGCTTTAAACAGACGATTGTACGTAAAAATCACCGTATCAAATTCTTGCCCCGTCTAAAGTATCAGGCTTTTTTAAGCGTTTTACAGGTGGCCGATGTTATTTTGGATTCAGTACACTTTGGGGGTGGGAGCACTTCTTATCTGGCTTTTGCAGCAGGGACACCGGTGGTGACTTGGCCCAGTGAATTTTTGAGGGGGCGAACAACCTATGCCCTATATCAGCAAATGGGGATTGATTTTCCAATCGCAAAAGATCATCAGGATTATGCAAGAATAGCTGTTAAAATCGCTCAAGATAAAGGTTGCCGTGCTATGCTGAAGAGTAAGATTATGGCTGCTTCAGAGGGCTTATTTTCAAGCCAAGCATGTATTGATGAACTGGCCCTGTTTTTAACGCAAATTGGTAGAAAGACGGATGACTCATGAGTGAATTAAGTGATATTGTTGATCAGGCTTTAAGTGCTTTGGGCACAGGTGATATAGACCAGGCAAAGGCTTTGGCTGAAAAAGCAAAGGGACAGAGTGAAAATGATCCTGATGTTTTGCATTTGTTTGGTTTAATGGCTTTTCAGCAAGGGGACTTGGTTCAAGCCAAAACACTTTTTGAACAGGCTATTGAGCAAGGACCTAAGCCTCACTTTTATTTGAACCTAGGCAATATCCTTTTGTCTCAAAAGAAGTTTAAGTCAGCCCTTAACCACTATCAAAGTGCCTTAAATGTGGATTCTAACTTTATAGGTGCCCATTTGCAAATAGGTAATTTATACCTGCAACAAAAACAAGCTGAATCAGCGATGTTTCAATATTTAAAAGCCCTTAAAATCAATAAAGAGAATCCTGAAGTTCACCAGTGTCTGGCCAATTTATATATGAATATTAACCGTTTGCCTAAAGCTGAAGAGCATTTGCGTATTGCTGCCAAGTTACAGCCAGATTCACCAGAACCTTTGCATAATATTGGCAGTATGTACCATATGCAAGGGCAATATGCTGAGGCGACCCGAGCTTATGAAGAGGCCATCACTAAGAACTCTGATTTCTTGCCAACGATTATGAATCTGGCTTCCATTTACCGCGAGCAACTGGTTTTTGAGAAAGCGATTGAATATTACGATCGTGCTTTGGCTTTGGAGCCCAATATTTCAGACGCCCATTTTGCTAAAGGGCAAATGCATCAACATCAGAACCAATTGGAAGAAGCTGAGGCTGAATATTTAAAAGCCCTTGAGGTTAATCCTGCGGCTCACAATGCGGCCAATACCCTGGGAGCGATGTCTATCGACCGTGGTGATGTAGACAAGGCAATCGAGTACTTTAAACAGGCTGTGAATGGCTTACCAACCCACGCTGATTATTCTTATAACCTTGGCACAGTTTTGAAGGATGCAGGGCGTTTAGAAGAGGCTAGCAAATACTTGGGGATAGCCCTCCAACTCCAAAGTTGAGGGGGCCTTCTAACGCAGTCTCCTGCGTTAGAACCCTCTTCCAAAATACTCCCCTGGCGGGAGTCGGCTCCGCTTTTGAATCCAAGTTTCTGCCTTGCTCTCGTGCAAGGGTCCTCACTCTCAATAGGGGGCGAACATAGAGATTTGTTTGGGATGAAAACTGAATGACTGTTTTGGTTGAGGTCGGGCTGCGGGCATTGAGTGAATATTTATCAAAAACTGAAAAAAGCGAGGTGTAAGCACCTCGCTTTTGGCTTTTTATTGAATAGATTACTTGTCTGAGACCATGGCTCCGAAGAAACCACCTGCCGCACCTGTGATGCCACCGACAGCAGCCCCAATAAGAACAGAGCCAATATCTTTACTTATGAGACCGAGAGTGGTTGCGCCTACTAAAGCACCACTTGCAGCTCCGACAAGAGCGCCGTGGCTTTTGCTTGTTGCTACATTGGCTGCCACAGCACCTCCTACAGCACCCCCTACAGCTGCTGCTGCACTCAGTGGAACGGAGACCAACGCACCATACTCTTTAAAGCCACCAGTGGCAGCAAATATGGCTATGGTGGTTCCACCGACGCCAAGCGCGCCCGCGCCCGCGCCTTTTAAGCTAGAGGCAAGAGAGATTGAATCTTTGGGTGTTTCTGTTGCTGTTTTAACTTCTTGACTTAAATTAGCAGGTTTTGCCGCTGCTTTGGTTTGGGGAAGAGTTTGGGGGGATTGAGTGGCCTTCACTGCTAGATTCATTTTAATATTTCCTCTTAGGGTTTGATAATTAAGTTGTAGGAAATATAATTAAAAATACTCTTATCTTTTGGTTAATTTAAGGATAATCTTAAATTTCTTCTTTGAAATGAACACCTGTTTTATCAGTTGTAGCTTGATTCTGGTTAACCGAGAATGTGAAGTCGGTGTCATCTCCAAAGAGAGATGTTACACCCTCTGCCGGTGTTGTCTCCTCTTGCTTCAATGGCGTTTGCACTAAGGGAGGGATCTCCTCATGTATTTCTTTGGATTTGGGTTGGGGGATATAGCGGGCTGATTTGAGCATGAGTTTATGGGGGCGAATATGAGACAGAGAGGTGCCTGCATTTTCATAAAAGGGATCCTCCATAAAGTCACCATTTTCAATGCTGACAATTTTAAAAAAGGCTTCTTCCCCACTCAAATCTTGATATTCAGCATGAACAAATTGACCCCGATCGATATATACTTTGGCATCAATGCCTGTTGATAAATCTCGAATATGAAGCTTCTTTTTATCGATGGAAGAGAGGTTGAGCTGAATAAATTCTAAAACCCCTATTTGGTTTAGATATCCTTTGAACCCATTGGATGCAAAATGGTATATTTTGGCTTTTAGCGTTTTGAGATTGACAGGCTTAGAAATGATTTGAATGGCCCCACCTGAAGAAAACCCCTCTTCTTGCTCTTCATTTGAGCCATTGCTTTGTAAATGGGCTAAGAAAATTAAGGGGCACTCTGGATATTGTTTGTTAAGCCAGTAAAGGAAGCCAAGTTTTTGTTCATTTAGCTCAAGGTTGTCTGTGAGAACAAGGTCGGTGGGACGCCCTTTTAAAAAGGCGTGTCCTTCTTCGATACTTTTGAATGCTGTGCAGTCAAAGCCTTCTACAAAAAGATCTTTTTGTATTAAAATACGGCTCATAGGATCTTGATCAATTAAGAGTATTGAGCGGATTTCACTGGGATCAGCTGCTGTTTGAAAGGGGTCTAGGGGGCCGTGACTTTCATCTATTTGGGTAGAGGCATTCATGGCCAAATTATCAAAAGGCATAAAGATGGTTTGTTCTTCAGGGTCTTTCCAATGCTTTTCTTCAAACTGTCCATTTCTAAAGCGCAAAATTTGATAAAAAGCCAGATCACCACTTTCTATCAAGGTGCGCTCCCTGCTTTCTGGGTCAGGGGCATAGAGTTCGGAATGGATAACATTACTGCCTTTTAGATAAATGACGCCTTCTTTTTGAGTGGAAACCTCTTTGAATATAACCAAGCGTTGGGGTTGACTCATGCGCAAAGCTTGGAGCAGATCTAAAACATTCATCCTCTGAACACGTCCCGCAAGACCGAATTCCACTTGATTTAAGAGCTCTTCAAACTTAGTTTGTTGGACTGGTTTAGTTAAAAAACCAAGTACAGCCTTTTCCTGAAGGATGTCATCAATGTCTTCGTAGTTGTCTTCACTGTGCTCGCCGGTGACAATGATTTTTCTCAAGGGGTATTGCTCGCTGACCCAAAATAAAAGATCTTCAGACTTTTCGTCGTCCATATCCAAGTCAGCAATCAGGAGATCAAAAGGGCGGTTTTTATAAGCACGGGTTGCATGGTATACATCGGTTTCGTACTGAACCTCGACGTGTATACTTTCTAATAAAAGACAAAGTGTCTTGACATGCAAAGTATCTTCGCTAAATACCAAAGCCCGTTTTTGTTTGGCCATGTGCCTTTTTTCCACCTTTTATCCAATGCTTCAAATAATGACTTAATGTGATCCTTATCAGTATAGCAATTTCAAAATTGTAAAAGCAGTTTAGATTTGGGGGTGTAAGAGAGTGAGTTCCAATTCATCCCAAAGCAGAGAGGAGCCTTCGTCTGCTCCCGGTTTAACCAAGGCAACCAGTTTGATATAGCTTGCTTGGTCTGGAATGAGACTGCGGTCTACAATAAGGTGTCCAAAAGACTTCCCTTGCATTTTAGGACTGCCTTTTGCCTCTATTAAACTGTCGTTTTGGTCATAGTACTCGATAGACAGAGATGTGTCACTGTCTATCGAGGTGAATGTGGCTGACGTTTTCAGTTTGGCACTCAAAAAATCTCCGGGTTGATTGTTTTTTAACATGATTTTCTTAACCATTCCCCCGGCCTCTGTTTTTCCACTGGGACTAAATGTAACGGCTAGATTTTCAGCTGATTTAGAAATGAGGTAAAAATCGTAGGTGAATTCAGCATCTAAGTCAGGGCTGTTTTTTCCAAACTCATTATCGATACCTTTGTCAAAATTGTTTTGATAAAGAACAGTTTCTTTGAAATAGCCTGTGGGTATTTGTTCTACAGTGACATTTTCGAAAGTTAAGCTTCCTTTTTCAGTGTCTCCCAGATAGGCCAGCAGTGAAACCCGCATTTTGGTGGCACACTTTGGAATTTCAACCTCATTGTATAGGTTGTTCCAGTTTGCCTGATTGCCTCGGCTGCTGACAACTGATTTTGCTGTGCGTTTGGGATCATCAAACTCGACCAATACGGTGCTATCACTATTTGGGTCATTAAATGCAGGCTTCATAGACACAATGGTTTTTAAAATCAACTTATCGCCCTCAATATATTTGAGAGGAAAAACTTTGTTAAGCCCTGTTTGTAAGAGACCTTGGCGGTCTGAAATCTCACCAATTTGATCTCTTTGCCCTTGTACTGGCCCTGGGTTATTGAGATTTGCTCCC
>JAVJHY011611502.1:0-10205 GCA_035593235.1 Phascolosoma agassizii
CGGTGCGTTTCCCGAAACGCGTAGTGATACGCCGCGATCCACGCGAGCACGGAGGCGAGCCCGGTGCCGCGCCACAGCGCTTGACTACGCCGGAGGCCCAGCGGTTCGAAGAGACGCATCAGCGAACGGTAGCACGCCAGGGCAACTTGTCCCGGGGCGCGCTCTCGCGAGATGATCGATCCTGGGTCGATCGTCTCGCGACTCGGATCTGCGCGGAGATCGGCTGGACCGCCCGGCGGGACGACGGAGGGCCGCTTAGACTGGCGGCGATCTCCAACAGTTCCGCCGCACCCAGTCCCGCAGCCGAACACCGCTCCCCCGCCCCATCGCCGACCATGATGAGCCTTCTTCGACTCTCGCGCTGCGCCTGCGCCGCGGCTCTGCTCGCGGTCGTTCCTGATGCACAGGAGTCTCCGCAGCGCTCCTCCGGCATCGAGCGACGCACGGTCGACTTCCGCATCTCGTACACGGTCACCGACCCGGGGCTCGGTGTGTTCCTGTTGGGAGACGTGCCCGAGCTCGCGGCGGGCGACCTGCGCCGCGCGCTTCCGATGCAGTCGTCGAACGGACGTCTATGGAAGGCGTCCGTCGCGATGCCGGTCGAGACCGGCTACACCTATCGCATCTACCTGCGCAGCATCCGCAACACCGAGTTCAAGGACCCGGCCAACGGCGTACCGATCTCCGAGCCCGTCACCGCCCTTGGCACCGGCGCGGCGAGCAAGGTCGTGCGCTTCTACTCGGCGCTCTCCGATCCGGTCGTGATGTGGCGTGCCGGAAAGCGTGCGCGCAACGCGTACGAGAGCGCGCACCCCGTCCGCATCGGCAACGGGCGAGCGGACGACGAGGCGCTGTTCGAGGCGCGCTTCGCGCGCGCGACCGACGAGGTGCAGTTCTTCGTGCGCGGAATCAGCGGCGGTCGCGAGCCGGGCTCAGGTGTGTACACGACGCGGCTCGCGAGGATGTTCGTGCAGGAAGAGAACGTGTTCAGCTACAGGCCGGCTCCGGCCGTTCCGGGACCGCGACGCGTGCTGCCGATGCGCATGTCGATCGACTCGGACGTGCTCGGCGTTACGCGCCACTACCGCGTGATGCTCCCGCGCGGCTATGACGTTCATCCCGAGCGCCGCTATCCGGTACTCTACTTCTACGACGGCGAGAAGGCCTGGGACGGCAACGGCCTGGGCACACTCGATCCCGGCGGACGCGTCGTCGAGCGGCTCACTCGCAAGGGGCAGGTTGGCGAGCTCATCCTGGTCGCGATGGACACCCCCGGCTACATCGGCGGCCGTTCGGATGACACGATCCCGCCCGACGACTTGGCGCCGATCGGTGGACCGCGGGGCAACGCGCACGATTTCCTGCGCTACGTCGCGGAGGAACTGAAGGTCGCGGTCGACGCGCGCTTCCGAACGCGACCGGGGCGCGAACACACGTTCTTATCCGGCTTCAGCCTCGGCGGCCTGCTCGCGACCGTCGCCGGTTGGGACGCGGGGGACACCTTTGGCGGCGTGGGCGCCCAATCGCCGTCGTTTTGGGCGGCGCCGAACTTCGTGAGCCGGCTAGCGGGCGGCGCCACCAGCGACGTCCGATTCTATTTCGATGCGGGCGACCTCGAGACCGGCTTGACCTCGAACGCGTTCCGGATGGTCGCGCGTCTGGTGCGCATGAAGTTCGCCTACGCGGCCAACCTCGAGTGGCGCCTCGGCTTCGGGCAGACGCACACGTACGGGAACGCGCGCACGCGGCTCGAGCCAATGCTCGAATTCCTCTACCCCGCCGTCGCGGAACCGAGCGCGTTCGGAACGAGCACGCGCGCGACGTCCGCGAGCGGACAGGTCCCGTTGGAGACCGGTCGCCTTCGGGCGCACCGTTGACCCACACGTCTGGCCGGCGCTAGCGTCGCAGCCATGAGTCCGAATCAAGAAGCGACCGAGCGGGCACCGTTCCGCGTCACGATCCCGCTCGTCCTGCTCGTCGCGATGGTCGTTCTGTACCAGCTCGCTGACTGGATCGACGACGCATCCACTGGACTGTGGATGGCGCGCGCGTTCGGTCCAGCGCTCTGCGGCCTCGGCATTCTCACCTGGTGGTTCTTCCAGCGGCGTGCGTCCTGGCTCGAGCGACTCGGCGGACCCGCCGGCTGGGTCGCGGGGCTCGTCGCGACCGGCTTCGCCTCGGACCCCTCCGTCGTCGGAGTGGCGATGTTCAGCCTCTCGATTCCGATGGGATGCGCCGGCTTCGCGATCGGTGCTCTCGTTGGCTCGCGCCTCTGGCCGACGCGCCGCGTCGCGTTGGCGGTGCTCGGCGCCTTGATCGGTTTCGCGCCGACGGCCTTCGTCCGCAGCCAGGGTCTGCGCGGCGACGCCCACTTCGACCTCCACGCGCGTTGGGTCCCCTCGAGCGAGGAGGTGATGCTCGCGGAAGATCCGCCCGCCATGGCGGCGAGCTCGGGCGCGACGCCGTTCGACCTCGCGGCGCCCGCTTGGCCCGCCTTCCGCGGCGCGCTGCGCGACGGCGTGTCGGACGCGAGCGCCGAACTGTCGAGCGACTGGAGCACGCCTCCGAAGCGCGAATGGAGCATCCGCGTCGGGCCGGCCTGGTCATCGTTCGCAGTCGCCGGCGACCACCTGTTCACCCAGGAGCAGCGCGGTGCGGAGGAGACCACGACCTGCATCGATGCACGAACCGGCGAGCGCGTCTGGATGCGCGTCGTTGAAGCGCGCTTCGACGATCCCCTCGGCGGTCCCGGTCCGCGCGCGACGCCGACGCTAGCAGGCGAGGCGCTCTTCGTCCTCGGCGCGGGCGGCAACCTGGCGCGCCTCGATGCGACGACCGGAGCCGTGCGTTGGGAGGCGCAGCTCACCGACGTCGCCCAGTGTCCGCCGCCGAACTGGGGCTTCTCGTCGTCGCCGCTCGTCGTCGGCGATCTCGTCATCGTCTTCGCCGGCGGCCCCGAAGGCATGGGCGTCCTCGCCTTCGACATCGAGTCGGGCGACCTCGCGTGGTCGGCGCCGTCCGGCGATCACTCGTACAGCTCTGCGCAGCTCGAACGCTTCGGCGAGCGTGACGCGGTGCTCATGCCTTCGAACCGAGGACTCGACGTCATCGATCCCGCGACCGGCTCGCCGTTGCTCACCTACGAGTGGCCGCACATGCAGTACCGCGCGCTGCAGCCGCGGCGTGTCGACGACGGTCTCTTGCTCCCGTCGGGGCCGGGGATGGGAACGCGACGGCTTCGGATCACGGGCGGCGAGATATGGACCGCGGAGGAGCTTTGGACCTCGCGCGACCTCGAGGGCGACTTCAACGACTTCGTCGTCGTCAACGGCTTCGCGTTTGGCTTCGACGGCCCGATGTTCACCTGCGTCGATCTCGAATCCGGCAGGCGGACATGGAAAGAGGGACGCTACGGCGCCGGGCAGGTGCTCGGGCTGCGCGCGTCCAATCTGCTGCTCGTCGCGGCGGAGAGCGGCGAGGTCGTCCTGCTCGCCGCGGATCCGGCAGAGCACCATGAACTCGGGCGATTTGATGCACTCGACGGCAAAACGTGGAATCATCCGGTCGTCGCCGGTAACCGCCTCTTCATCCGCAACGCCGAGGAAGCCGCGTGCTTCCTCCTTCCGTAAGATCCCGCGACCGAGACGGATTGAAGATCGGGCGGAGTTGCAACGGCGAACGAACGCCGTCAGAGTCCGCGCGCCCCGTTCGAGAGCGATCGCGTTGGGGCGGTCGCTCCGCGTCCCTTTGGACCTTCGCCAACAATACACATGTTCGCTACTCCGCTCCTTCTCCTCGCCGTCGCCCAAGGCGGTGGACAGGACAGCATCTGGGATCGCCTCTCGTTCTCCGCCGACGGTCGCCTGCGCGCCGAGAGCACCTTCGACCAACTGAACGGTGAAGACCGTCACCGCGGCCGGCTTCGCTTTCGGGTCAACGGCAGCTACGTCGTCATGGACGGGCTCACCGCCCACGCGCGCTTGACGACACGGTCGGACGGCAACGATGCCAACAACGTCCACTGGGACTTCGGCGACGGCGGGGACGGCCTCGCGTCGGGGGACGTCGGTCTCGACCGCTTCTTCCTCGAGTGGGAGTCGAGCGAGAACGTCACCCTGCGCGGTGGCAAGATGCCGCACGTCTACTCGCGCCCGCCCGTATTCGGCGAGTTTGTGTGGGACGGCGACGTCCAGCCCGCGGGCGTCAGCGCGCAATGGGACCTCGGAACCCACGGCGACACTCAGGTCGACGTGCGCGCGGCCGGCTACGTGCTGCAAGAGAACGGCGCGGCGAACGACCCGAGCGTGATCGGCGTCCAGGCCAACGCCAAGACGACCGTGAACGACAACACGACGATCTGGGGCGCGACGTCCTTTTCCGTCTTCGGCAGCCTCGACGACGGCGCCTTCGGCAACCAAGGCAACACGGCGACGGGCGGTATCCTCGACGAGGACTTCACCGTGTGGGACACATGGGTCGCCGCCAGCCACGAAGGTGGAGTGCTCGACCGTCAGGTCGGCTTCCTGCAATTCGTCAGCAACCTCGACGACGACTCGGGCGAGGACACGGGCTTCGCGGCCGGCATCGAGCTCGGGCGACGTACGCCAGGCGAGAACTCCTACTTCCTCGCGTTGTGCGACTTCGACGCGAACGCGATCTTCAGCCCCGCCGCACAGGACGACACGCCGATCGGCGGCACCGGTACGGGGATGGGGATGACCGGCATCCTCGCGGGCATGCGCCGTATCGTGAGTGAACGCGTCGCCGTTCGCGTGTGGGTCCTGCAGTCCGATGCCGACGACGTCGAAGACCCGCTGCGCGCGCGCGTCGACGTGGACTTCAAGATCAACTGATCTCGGCCGGACCGAAACTCCGAACGCGCCGGACATCCCGTCCGGCGCGTTCCTCTTTTGGGGAGCGAGAGCGCGCTAGAGACCGCGCTCGAGCATCGCGGCCAGCAAACGATCCGCGAGTGAGCGCAGCGACATGCCTTGCGTGTTGCACATCAGCGCGACCGCCAGGCGCCGCTCGGGCGCGCAGACGAGGTAGGTCGACGTCTTGTTCTGTCCGCCGGAGTGGGAGACGGTCCGCTCGCCCTCCGCGGTTCCGATGCGGATGCCAAGCCCCGATCCGGTGCCGCTCCCGTTCGCGAGGTGTTGCTCCTCCCACATCCTCGCGCGCGCGTCGTCCGTGAGAATGTCGGCGTCGATCAGCCCCGCCCCGAAGCGCGCCAGGTCGGTCACGCTCGAGATCCACCCGCCGGCGGGCAGCTTCCAGGCGATGTTGTCGTCGCCCGATGCAACGATGTCCTCGCCTTCGCGGTGGTAGCCGGTCGCCCGATGCGGGATGTCGACCCACTGATAGTCGGGCTGCATCGACGTCATGCCGAGCGGTCCGCACGTGCGCTCGATCACCTGCTCGACGAAGGACTGCTTGCCGGCGCGCTCGACGACCGCGCCGAGCAGAACGTACCCGGGCGTCGTGTACGCGTACTGCGTGCCCGGCTCGAACTTGAGATCGGACTCGTTGAACATGTCGAGCCGCAGAATCGCGTCCGCCCACGGGTGCGGAGCGTCGTACGTCGCGAGCGTTCGCGTTCGCATGTCATAGTGCACGACGCCCGATTGATGACAGAGCAGCTGCCGCGACGTGATGACGTGCGCCTTCTCCGGCCACTCGGGTACGTAGGTGCGCACGTCGCGATCGAGGTCGAGCGCTCCGCGTTCCACAAGCTGTAGCGCGGCGACGGCGGTCAGGGGCTTGCTGATCGACGCCCAGCGGTACATCGTCGCGTCGCTCGCGGAGACGTCCCCGTGGTAGTCCTCCCAGCCGAAGCTGCGCACGTCAGCGACCTTGCCATCGACCACGAACGCAGCGGACAGTCCGACGATTCCGCGCGACTCGAGCTCCTCGAAGATCTCCAGGCTCGCCCGCCGGCCGAGCTCCTCCGGCAGTCCGTCGAGCGTGATGACCTCGGGGCGCTCCTTCGTGAAGTCGACAACCAGGCGCGCGGGGACCTCCGGCCGCGAGGTCTTGATCGCACGCAGAGCGATCTCGCGCCCGAGGCCAACGAAGCGGCCGACCAGCTCTTCGCCCTCGAGCTGCAACGAGACCGCGATCGCGCCGCGCCCCGTCTGACCGCTGAAACGCGCGAGACCCGTTTCCGCGTCGAAGGAACCGGCGACGTCGAAGACGCCCTGCGACGACTCGAGCAAGAGCCCGTAGCCCTCCCCCTTGGGCTCGATGGCGAGCCAGCAAGTATCGAGCTCGACGACACCCGGCCGTACGACGTCCGCGCGCCACGTGCCTTCGATCGTGCGTTGCGCAGCGGCGGGGAGCGCGAGCAGCGCGATGGACAGGACGCGGAGGAGGACCTTCATGTTCGTTCTCTTCATCGAGGATCACGCGGAGGAAGTGGCACAACGATACACCGCGATCGTCATGTCGTCGGCGTGGCCGCCGTCGAGCATGCGCGCACTGCACCGCGCGCCGAGCTGACGCACGCCGTCCGGTGGCGCGCCCTTGCGCACGGCGGAGACGATGTCGTCCACCGTCGCGTTGTCGAACAACCCGTCGCTCGCGAGCAGCACGCGGTCGCGAGGTCGCAGCGCGAGCGAGGAACTGACGCCGATGTGCATGTCCTCTTCGCCGACGACGTTCGACACGAAGTGCCGCTCTTCGTGTTGCATCGCCTCGCTCGTCGCGATCAAGCCGGCCTCGACGCCGTAGCCGACCGGCGAGTGCGCGATCGTCTCGAGCTTGATCTTGCCGCGTCCGCCGAAGCCGAGAACGCCCGAGTCTCCAACGTGGTACGCGCGCACGCTCGTCCCTTCGATCGTGACTACGGCGAGCGTCGTCGCGCTTCCAGTGCCGAGCGCCATCACGGCTTCGTTGGCGCGGTCGATCCCGCACAGGACCGCTGCGCTCAGCGATTCACCCGATGCGACGCTCTCCTCGAGCGCCTGCTTCAAGGCGGCCAACGCGTCAGCCGAAGCGCGCTCGCCGGCGGGCTGCCCCCCCACTCCATCGGCAACGGCGACGACGCCACGATCTTCGGTCAGGCGCACCGCGAGCGCTGCGTCTTCGTTGCTGGTCGCCTTCTCGGGTGACCGACGTGAATAGAGGAAGACGTCGCCCAGACCCGGCCAACGGAGCTCCTCGTCGAATTCGGCGAGTCCCGCCAGCAACCGGGCCTCGGGCTCGATCATCGACGCCCTCGGAGCTTCGTCACGCACCACGGGCACCAATCCCAAGACTCCTTCGCGACGCCACAGTTGCACTTGCGGCAGCGGCCGTCCGCACCGGGAAACGTCCAACGCTTGCGCACGCGGACGCGACACCACGGGCAGTAGCGCATGAAGGGCATGAGGTCCTTACCGCAGCGTGGTCCCGCGCAACGCGTCGTGTAGCGCCGGTCGGGGTAGCTGCGTGCGGACACGGTCGGAAAACCGGCACCGTAGCACCAAGCACAAAAGCGCCAATCCGCCTTGCGTCCCCGCCCGCAACGCGAGCAACGGGCAGGCATGCGCGTCGGGCCGCGGTAACGCTTCGGACTCGTGCCACACCACGGGCAGCCCTTCATCGCTTCGCTCAGTCGCCCACCGCACCGCGAGCACTCGTGCACCAGACCGAGCACCGCGCGAGACTGGCGATCGAAGCTCTTGCTTCGAACCTCGCGCCCGCCCTTGTTCTCGCCTTTCGGCTTCGCCTTGCGCCGCGCCTTCGCGGGAAGCAGTTTGCCCGCCGCCTTCAGCCGACGGAACGCCGCGAGCATTTGCGTCGCGTCGCGAAAGCGCGCACGTTGATCGACCTCGAGCGCGCGCCGCATCCAATCGATGAGGTCGGGGTGCACCTTGCGCCGCACGCGGTCGGCGCCCGGAAGCGGCCAATCGAAGGGCCACTCGGGTACGTCGCCGGAGAGCATCTGCCAGAACACGAGCGCGGTCGCGAAAACGTCCGAGCGCATGGTCGGCCGGCCCAACGCCTGCTCGGGCGCGAGGTAGCCGATCGTCCCCGAACCCGACGCCAGGATTGTCCCCAGCGTGACCTTGGCGATCCCGAAGTCCGTCAGGCGCAGGCGCCCGCCGCGGAACAGGATCAGGTTGTCCGGCTTGATGTCGCAGTGGATGACACCGTGCTCGTGCGCCTGCGAGACGGCACTCAGCAACTGTTCCCCGTATTCGAGGATCGTGGCCGTCGTCAGGCGTCGCTCGAGCGCATCCCCGAGCGTCTCTTCGCCGAGCAGCGTCGCGATCACGAAGAGCCCGTCGATGACATCTGCGCTCTTCACGGGCAGCACGTTCGGGTGCTCGAAGCGCGCGAGCAACCGGACCTCCTTCTTGAAGCTGGCGAGCAGGTCGTCGTCGACGATGTCCGGGCGCGGGACGCGCAGCGCGACGCGGATGCCCTCGATCGTGTCGTCCGCCTCGTAGACCTCGGCGAACCCGCCTTCGCTGATTTTGCGCTTGACGCGGTACTTGCCGAGCCGCTGTCGCGCGCGCAGCGCGGTCGAGCGGCGCCCACTCGACCCGTGGCCGGCGGGTTTGTTGTGGGGTTGGTTCATGCGGCGTGCGGACCGAGCGTGTCGCGCTCCGATGGTCCTCGTTCGACAACGTCGAGCCAAGAGGTGTACCCGACGCGCAACGGCTTGACCACAGCGACGCGCGCAAGAAACGCGTGGCTCACCGCGCGCTTCCGAAGCCGCGCGAGCTAACCTCTCGTCCGTATGTCCGCACCGGCCGCACGTTCGGGAGTGCGCGCGCGCCTGATCGTCGGGCTCGCGGCGCTCGCCGTCTTCCTCGTCCTCGCCGAGGTCGCGCTGCGCTTTGCCGCCCCCGCGAACGAACCGTCGACAGGCGGCGACTCGTCGCTGCGCCTGCAGCAGTTCGAAAGCGTCACGTCGGACGGCAAGGGCGTCATATTCGACGACCTGTTCGAGAGCGACCCCGACCTCTTTTGGCGCCTTCGCAGAGGCGCACGGATGGAGGACGACGCGTGGCCGATGTTCGGGCTGATCGCGAACGGCCAGGGCCTGCGCGAGGACCACGAGATCGGTCCGAAGCAAGAGAACGAACTCCGCATCCTGTTCCTCGGCGACTCGTGCACGTTCGGCTACCAGGTCCGTCCCGCGGACACGGTCGTCGAGCAGGTCGAGCAACGCCTCGCCGCGCGCTTTCCGGACAAGCGCATCGAGTGCATCAACGCGGGTGTGCCCGGCTACAGCCTCTACCAGGGCTGGCGCTTCCTCGAGCGCGACGGCTTCGACTACGAGCCTGACCTCGTCGTCCCGAGCTTCGGTTGGAACGGTAACCAGAGCTGGGACGGAATCGGCGACCTCGAGCATGATCGCGCACGGCGCGGAGCCATGCCGCCCGAAGCGCTGCGCTGGAGCAAGCTGTGTCGCCTCGCGTGGCGCGCCCTCGGAACGAGCTCGTCCGAGGAGCGGGGCGGCGAAAGCGAACGCCCGCGGCTCCGCCCGGACGAGTTCGGCGACCTACTGCGGCGTGTCGCCGCGGCCACCGACGAGCGCGGAGTTGCGCTGCTCCTGCTCATCGGCGCGAACCGCGCGAACCTCGCCACCGAGGGCTACACCGCGTTCCAGAACGAGCAACTCGCCTTCGCGAATGAGCGCGGCGAAACGCTGCCTTCTGGCGTCGTTAACGCCGTTCCGATCGTGCGCCAGATGGCCGAAACGATGCTGCCGAAACGCATCTTCTTCGACGGTGTCCACCCGCGACCGGCGACAAACCACGCCATCGCGAACGCGGTCGTCGACACCCTCGACGCGTGGGTTCGGTCGCGGCCCTGAATCGGCGCGCGGGTCAGCTCGCGGGCGCGTCCGAGTCGTCCGCGCTCTTCTCCTCCGCGTCGCGCTCCGCGCGAATGCGCACGCGCTCGGCCTTGGCGGCCTCCTCGGCCTCGCGCTGTGCGCGCTCCTCGGCCGCCTTCTCGACCGGATCGAACGATGCGGGCGGCGCCTCCTTCGCGAAACGAAAGCGCGGCGCCGGCTCGGGTTCCTCCTCGCCGCGCGGAACGAGCACGGGCGCGGCGGGTTGAGCCACGAAGTGCGGCGACAGGATCTGGACGCCGAATTCGTTGAACGCATCCTGGACTGCCGCGTGCAGCCGCGACATCACCGCGGCGCGCTGCTTGCCGTCCTCGGCGAGCACGATCCCGTTGACGATCACGTTCCGATACGGACTCTG
>JAVJHY011611612.1:0-22924 GCA_035593235.1 Phascolosoma agassizii
TGCCGTCGTATTTGGCATCATGCACCTCCTCAATTTTGCGCACGGGGAACTCATCCTCGTACCTGGCTACTTCACCTACTGGGCGTTCAACCACGGGTTCAACTGGTGGACCGCCGTCCCAATGATCCTCTCCGCCGCATCCCAATCGGACACGGAGCCCACGCAGGCCAAGCCTTCGCCGCCGACCGCAGAGATCTCCGCCACCAGCGCGGCCAGCACGCGCTCCGTCTCCTCGGGGCCGCCAGCACCGCCCCCTGAGCCATTGACGACGACTCGCGCACCCTCTTTCGCGAGTCCGAGCGCGACGGCGCGGCCGATTCCGAAACTCGACCCTGTCACCACGATCCGTTTGCCTTCGAGGCCGCCGGCCATTCCTGCCCTCCGTCGCGTTTCGATCGTTTCGATCCGATGCGCGTCGCCCGCTCTTGCGCATTGCTTGCCTGCGAATGCCCGGTCGATCATCGCAGAACTCGAGCCCCACGGAAATGTCGCCGCATACTCGTCCGCGGGCGCGTTATGATCGCCGACCCGTGCGCATACGTCGCCGGGGCTCCCGCGAACAAGCCCGGCGCAGATGCGGCTCGAATTGAAGGAAGGAAGAGAGAAACCATGACGACAGCCAGCGACCTCATCGGCGATGCCGGAATCATCGATTGCATGATCGGATTCCCCGCCACGGATTTCTCGCAGTACGAGTTCATCCGCAAGCAGCTCAAGGATTCCCAGTCGCGAGATGGGTTCGACTTTCCGGTGGAGTACATGTTCAAGAATGTGCCGAAGGAGCTCTATGGCGCCGAAAATCCGATCGACATCACCTTGCACGAAATGGATCGATTCGGCGTCGAACGCGGGCTGATCGGCTGCGAGGGTGACGTGAGCCAGAAGGCCCTGAAGGACCACCCGGACCGATTCATCCCCTGCGGAAACGTCGACCCCAACGACGGCGTGGAAGGCCTGCGAAAAATGGTCCGCGAGTTCGAAGAGTTCGGGGTTCGGGCCTTTGGCGCCTTCCCGGCGGGTTGCAACCCCCAGGTCCCCATCAACGACAAGAAGTTCTACCCCTACTACGCGAAGTGCGTCGAGCTCGACGTGCCCATCTTCGTCTGCGCCGGAGTTCCTGGCCCTCGCTTCCCGATGGATTGCCAGCACGTCGAGCGGATCGACGAGGTCATGTACGACTTCCCCGAGCTGGTGTTCGTCACCCGTCACGGCTGTGAGCCCTGGGAAAAGCTTGCGATGAAGCTGATGTTGAAATGGCCCAACCTCTACTACTCCACCTCCGCCTTCGCGCCCCGCTACTACCCCGAAGAGATCGTCAACTACGCGAACACCCGAGGCGCCGATAAGATCATCTACGCGGGCTACTTCCCAATGGGTCTATCCCTCGAGCGCATCATGACCGACATGCCGCAGGTTCCCTTCCGCGACCACGTCTGGCCGAAGTTCCTGCGCGAGAACGCGATGAAGGTGCTGAAGCTCAGTTAGGCGAGCCTCCCACGAGCAGCCGGCCACAAGCCCCGGCGGCTCGAGCGCTTGCTCGCAGACCACCGGGGCGCTGCGCCGTAGTCAGCGGTCGACACCGCGTTGCAGCGGCAATGGCACTGGCGCCGGAAATGTATGGTCCTGCACGCCGACTCAGCGTCGAGGAGGCCCGGCTACGGCTGATAGCCTCGTCGCGGGCTCTAACGGAAGACCGCGAGAGGCGCCTCCAACATCCTCTCGCCCATCCCCAAGTATCCCTTCCGCAGGGTGGGATCCGGGACCCCTGGAGCGATCCGTCGAAGGATCGCTTTCACGCGCGCGACGTCCTCGTCCGCACGGGAAGCTTCGCCGCGACGGCGGGCCAGTTCTGCGAGCAGGCTCCCGGCCCTCGCAGCCACCGACGGGTGCTCAAGTGCAGACGCCAAGCGAAACGACTCCACCAGCTTCTCCCCAGCGAGCTCGGTTTCGCCTCGCATCAGATGGATCCGTCCACCGAGCTCAAGCGCACGACACTGGAGCTTTCGCGATTCCGAGGCCGCGGAGGCCGCGAGATCTTTTCCGGACAGGGCGAGGGCGCGGTCCAGGTCTCCCTCGACCGAAGCCAACAAGGCTTGGTGGTGAACCAAATGGGTCGACCAACGCCAGCGCAGCCAGGGATCTGGATCGTTCTCGTATTGGGCTTGAATCAAGGCGAGCTGCTCAGCGGCTTCCTCCGTCTGGCCTAGCGCCATCAGGTTGCTGGCCAGATTGATCGCGCCGTTGGCGTAGAGTTCTGGTGCGCCAGCAACCAGCCCCAGAGCGACGGACTCTCGCGCGATATCCGTGGCGGCCCGATTGAACGCGGCCGCCTCTTCATGAGCTCCGAAGTCAGCGTGAGCCCAGCCCAAAGTGTTAAGAAGGCGGGACTTGATCGCACGATCTCCCACGTGATCGCAGAGATCGATCCCGCTTTGAAGGATCCCCAACGCCCCCTGGTAGTCGCCGATGCAGACAAACGCGATGCTCTGGAACCAGGAGCCAAAGAGGGCCACACCAGGACGTCCCACCCGCCGAGCCAACTGCATTCCCTGATCCGCCAACGCGATGGCCTTGCGGTAGTCCCCTTGCCACTCCGCGCGCTGCGCCATGTGGCCCCACGCAGTGACGAGGACTTCCGAGTCGTCCCCACGCTGGGCCAACGCCAGGGCCTCCTCGCCGCTCCGATCATCCATCAGCCTTTCGCCATGAATCAGCCGGCGTTCATCTCGCGCCATCAGCGCGAACGCTTGGCCGACCACGGCATGATGGCGTTGTGCGATGTCAAGAGCGCGATCCTCCCTCGCAATCGCCTCCTCGTAGTCATGATCCCAGAGCGACGAGAAGGCGGCCCGCGCCCACAAGAGGGATGCCGTGGCAGGATCCTCCGCCAGCAGGGCAGCCGCCTCGTAACCCTTCGCAGACTGGCCGAAGTCGCTGACGGTGAAGCAGCATTCTCCGACGCGCCGCTGTAGGGCGATGAGTCTCTTGGTCGAGACGGAACCAAGCCGTTCGGCAATCTCCAGCGCACGCCGGCTGTGGGCGATCGCTGCGAGGTTCGCGTAGGCCGCAGCCGACTTCTTGGCGGCCAGTTCGTGATAGTGGAAGGCTTTCTCCCAATCCTCGCTGGCGCCGAAATGGTGTGCCAGGGCTTCGTAGTGTTCGGGGAGGCGATCGGGATAGAGCTCTTCGATCGCCGTCCCCACGACGCGGTGCAGCGCCTTGCGTCGGGCAATCAGCACACTCTCGTAGGCGACCTCGTGCGTCAGGGCGTGTTTGAAGATGTACGCGAGTTCCGGGTGAGCTGCTTTTTCGTAGATCAGTTCGAGGGCGCGCAGTTCGCCCACGATCGCATCCAGCGCGCCGGCCACCTCGTGGATTCGCTGGAGCAAGCGCATGGCGAACTCACGCCCAATGATCGAGGCGAGTTGGATCGCCCGTTTCGGCTCCGGGGAAAGTCGGTCGAGTCGCGCCATCAATACGTCTTGGATGCGATCGGGAACAGCGACGTCTTCGAGCTGCCGCGTCAACGCGACTTGGCCGTGACGAAGCGCAACCACTCCCTCTTCGAGGAGCGAGGTGGTTACCTCTTCGACGAAGAGCGGATTGCCCTCGGCCTTCCGCGCAATGAGTTCGCGCAAGGCAAGGGGCAGATCCGAAGTCGCGAGAACCGAACCTACCATCGAGGTCATGGCATCCTCGGACAGGGGGCGCAGTTGGACTCGGACGTGATAGCTGCGATCGCCCAAGGGCTGCTCGTAGCCGGGCCGGTGGGTGAGAATCAACAACACCGGCGTGGCCGCCAGGGTCTCGGCCACGAAGCAAAGAAACTCCTCGGTGGCGGCATCAACCCAGTGCAGGTCCTCGATCACGATAATCTCGGGCATGGCCTCCGAGGCCCGCAGCAATCTCGTGTGCAGGGCTTTGCACATCTCCGAGCGCCGCGACATCGCATCCATGCCGTCGACTTGATCGTCCAAGCTGGGCAGGGATAACAGGACCCGTAGGTAAGGCAGGGTCCAGTCCAGGTCTCCGCCGAGGACCTCCTCCCGGGAGCCGATCTTCTCGAGCGCACCCGCCTCATCGTCCCGGTCATCGATCCCGTGGACCCTGCGAATCGCATCGGCCACGGCATAGAAGGGAGTCGTTTGGGCGAAGGAAGCACAGCGACCCTCGGCCCAGGTATGTGCCTCGCCTTGTTCCTTCAAGCGCCGGCGGAACTCGTGAAGGAGGCGGGATTTCCCGAGCCCGGCCTCGCCGACCACAAAGGCGACCTGCCCACGCCCCGCCTTCACCTGCTCGAACGCCCCATCCAGAAGATCGAGCTCCAGATTGCGTCCTGCGAAGGTCGTGAGCCCCTTCGACGCAGAGCCCACTTCGACCCGAGTCCTGGCGATCCGGGCGCTCAGGATTTCATAGGCCTGCACGGGTTTGGGCTGACCCTTGAGATCTGCAGGCGGCAGGGCTTCCATGTCGAAAAAGCCTTCGACCTGCCTGGCCGTGGCCTCGGATGCGACGACACTTCCCGGAGTCGCCAGACTTTCGAGGCGTGAGGCAAGATTGGTGGTATCTCCCACGGCCGTGTAGTCCATGCGAAGGTCGTCACCGATGCGACCGACCACGACGGGCCCGCTGTGCACGCCGATCCGCATGCGGAAGGGTTTCCCGTATCGGGCCTGCACCTCTGTATCGAGCTCGCTCAGGGCCCGGTGGATCCCCAATGCTGCCACCAATGCGCGACGCGGCGCATCCTCCAACGCCAGCGGCGCTCCAAACAGGGCCATGACCCCGTCGCCGGTGAACTGGTTGATCGTGCCCTCGACTCCGTGCACCTGGGCCAAGATGAGCTGGAAAGCCCGGTCGAGGAGGCTGTGCATGCCCTCCGGGTCGCCGATGTGCCGAGCCAGCTCACTCGAATCGACCAGGTCGGCAAAAAGGACGGTGACATGTCGGCGCTCGCCCTCCAAGGTCCCCTTCTGGTTGAGGATGCGATCCACCAAATGAGCGGGGGTGTAGGATCGCGGATCCGTGGAATCCGAGAGGCGTTCGCTGGAGCTTTGCGGAGCGTCCCCCGCATCAAGCGGCGCGAGTCGGTTGCCGCAGTCGTTGCAGAAACGGGAGCCCGGCGGATTGTTCTGCCCGCAGTTCGCGCACGAAGCAACCTGCGCTGCCCCACACGTGTTGCAGAAGCGGGCGCCCTCCGGGTTCGGGTTCTGGCAGGCCGGACACTCCATGGACTGGGACATTAGGCAAGCCCGCCGGGCGGGGCCCACGCGCTATGCGAAGGCGCGATCCAGAAGCTCCAACGTTTCTTGCTCCTTGCGGGAGACCTTCGATGTCAGGCCCAAGAATCCGCCCGCCGCATCGGCCACCTCGTAGGCACGGGTCATGAGCCGGGTGCGAAATCGCTCTCTCTCTTCGGGTCCGAGTTCGGCCACCGTCTGTCGCACGAAGTCCTGCCAGGCTGCGGCCATCGCAGGAGCCGGGCGCTCCAGGGTCCAGATCTCCAGCAGCCGGTAGCTCGGCGAATCCCGCTCCAATCCAGTGGACTCAGCGCCGGCCAGGATCGCGTCTCGCTCCTTCGCCTCCATCTTGTCGTCTGCCCACGCCACCTCGATCAAGGGAACCAAGGTGAGTGCCGCCAGGGTCGAGGGCCGAATGCCGAGACCGACGAGCCGATCGACCAGGCCGATGTCCGAAAGACCGGAGGCTTCCGCCAACTGCCAGCTCTCACTGAAGTCACCGCCTTCGAGAACACCCAGGAAATCGGTGGCGTCCCCGCTGTAGAAGACGTCCTCCAGGCCCTGGTCCAAGGCTTCGATCGACTGATCCGGCATCTGGCTCTCCGTGCCCCCGCGCCGTACAGAATACTTCGCTCCGAGCTCGACCACACCTCTCTCGCGCGACCGCACCCAAAGAGGTCACACCGGCTTCCCATGTGCGCTGGGGCGGAGCCGTGGCATGCTCCCTCCATGCTAGAAGGGCCGACGGCTCGGGAGGCGGCCCCTCCGGCCGACAGTGGCGCTGCGCCGGCACTGCGCCGCCCCATCTTGTTCGCCTATGCCCTGCCGATGGCCGCCTTCATGGGCGTCACGATGCCCTTCTCGCTGTACCTGATGAAGTACAGCGTCGACGTGTTGCTGATCTCGCCGGCGGCCATGGGCGTGATCGTTGGCATCTCGCGCCTCTGGGACGCGGTGACCGACCCTTTCGCAGGCCATCTGTCAGACCGCACCCAGTCCCGATGGGGCCGACGCCGGGTGTGGATGTTGGCCTCCACGATTCCCATCTCGGTGACCCTGTTCATGGTGTGGGCGCCTCCTCTCGCCCTCGAGGGAACCCTGCTCGTGCTTTGGGTCGCGGCTGCGCTGCTGCTCTACGAAACGGCCAGCACGGCCTTCATCGTGCCTTATGCGGCCCTCGGCATGGAACTCAGCACCGATTATCACGAGCGCACCCGCATCTTCGCATGGCGCCATCTGGTCGGTTCGAGCGGCTTCGCGATGGGCATGGGAATGGTCTACCTGATGCGCACCGCCGAGAACCCTCGTAGCGGGGGCAGCTTGGTCGCGGCGATCGGGTCCGTCGCGATCATTTCCAGCATCCTCTACTCGGTCGCGCGGGTCAGGGAACCCGCCCACCACCAGCATCGCGGCGGGGTTCACATCTCGAAGGCGTTTCGCGACGTCTTCCGTAACCCCCACGCACGGTTGCTCTTTCTGGTGTACGGCATCGAGGCGTTCGGAAGCGCGAGCATTGCCTCCCTCAGCCCCTTCGTCATGGAGTACGTCGTCAAGGCCCCCGACTCCCTAGAACTCTTCGTGGTGAGCTACGTCCTTCCCCAGTTCGCCTTCACTCCGTTGTGGATGCGGCTCTCGAAGCGGATGGGGAAACGCCAGTTGTGGAGCCTGGGAATGATCCCGATGATTCTCGGGTTCGGCGGGATGACGCTGCTGTCGGAAGGTTCGGTCGGGCTTCCCTTGGCGTTGGTCTTTCTGATCGGCGTGGGCGGCGGGATCGCCAGCGTGGTGGCCCCCGCGATCCAGGCCGACGTCATCGACTACGACGAATTGCACACCGGCGAGAGGAAGGAAGGCGCCTACACCGCGGTTTGGAATTTCATCCGCAAGAGCGGTTGGGGTGTGGCGATGTTGTTCACCGGCTTCCTGCTTGAAGCCGCCGGCTACCAAGCCAACGCCGACCAGGGAGACGCGGTCAAGACCACGATCCTGATCTTGATCGGGGCAGTTCCGGCCCTCGCCTATCTCGTGGGCCTGATCCTGTTGTCTCGCTTCCAGCTCGACGAACTCGAGCACGAGTCGATCCGGCGGCGGCTCGAAGATCGCGGAGCCTGATCGGCGCGAGCTGGCGCCGCCGCCCGGAGCGAGAGCGGGTCGCCACCACAAAGGAGAGCAGCCAGCGAGGCTTCATGGGTACATGGGGTCCGGGGCGCGGCGAAGCGTCAGCGCCTCGCGGGATCGGCTCCCCCCCGCCGGACCGAAATCCGGAACCAGCCAGGGCCCACCCTGAGCAAGGGCGCTCAGGCCGAGCGCAGCTCCAAGCCGAACAGCTGCTGAAAGCGTTCATAGTACGCCTCGTCATCCTCCAACTCACCGAGGCTGATCCACTCCTCATCCGTGATTCGGGACCGACCGTCGCGAAGCTCTTCCCCTCCCCAGGCACAGTGGGTTCGAAACGGAGCCTTGGGATCCTTCACGGTGGCGAGAACCGTTTGGGCGACGTCTTCGGCGGGAATTCCGACCTCGATACCCTTCATGTAGAACTGGAGCATGCGTCGGTAAGCCGCCTCATAGGCAGTCGGTTCTGGATAACCGACGTTCTTGGGAAGAATTGCGGTGACCGTCACCCCGGGCTCGATCACGCTGACCCGGATCCCAAACGGGGCGACCTCCTGCGCCAGGTTTTCGGAGAGGCACTCCAGGGCCCATTTCGAAGAGGAATAGATGGTCTGGCCCAGGGCCGCGATCCGGCCAGCGACCGAGCTGATGTTGACCACGTGGCCGGAGCCGTGGGCCCGCATGCCGGGCAGGACGGCCTGGGTACAGCGGATCACGCCCCAATAGTTCGTCTCGAACACCTCCTTCGAGGCTTCGATGTCCACATCCTCGACCGTGGCATTCCAGCCAATGCCCGCATTGTTGATCAGGACATCGAGTTGGCCCGCCTGGTCCAACGCCTCGCCGATGCCACGACGCACACTCTCATCGCTGCTCACATCGACTTCAACGGGCACGACCGCCGTGCCCGCCTTGGAGGCCAGGCTCATCAGCTTCTCGGCCTTGCCGGTATTCCTCATGGCTGCGAAGACCCGGTAGCCGTCGGCGGCCAGAGCCAGGGCTGTCGCCCGTCCGATGCCCGAATTGGCGCCTGTGATCAATACGTTCTTCATCGGTGGGACTCCTGATAGTGCTCGACACGGGCCCTCGCCTCGGAACGGCGGGCCCACAAGGTACGGGGGTTCCGTAGACACGGCGAGCGCGACGGTGCCAGGCTTCTTCGAGCGACAACGAACACTGCTAAAGCAGAATCAAGAAGCTGCGAAGTGCATCGCGCTTCGAGTCTCAGAATTGGGTTCCGCCCACTCGCTTGCGCGCGAGTTGGATCAGAAAGGTTCGAATCCGTTTCGCGTTGGCGCCGCCATCGACGAGACCATCGCGCGACTTCGATCGCATATCGACGCGGGCCTTACCGCCTTG
Organism: Phascolosoma agassizii; assembly: GCA_035593235.1. Lineage (NCBI taxonomy): Eukaryota > Metazoa > Annelida > Sipuncula > Phascolosomatiformes > Phascolosomatidae > Phascolosoma > Phascolosoma agassizii. Next base: position 8,715 of record JAVJHY011611612.1, read on the forward strand.
ATCCGAAACGCGGATAACAAAATCGTCGACGAAACGAAAAAACGAGGTCGTGACTTCGCCTTCCACAATCCCTTTCTCGCTGTCGCGGCTCGTGATCGCCCAGCCGGATTGGACCTCCGCCAGTTTCCCGGCGCGCTGAAAGACCTGTTCGGGTGATTCATCCAGGACGAGCGGTCGAACGGCCGGGTAGGCCTCGCGCACGATTGGTCCGAAGTGTTCGGGGTAGGTCATGTCGCGGCCAGCATTGGCTGGTGCGTGAAGCGCCGCTGCAAAGACGGGTGGGCTCTCGACGTCCGTCGTGACGTCGTTGATCAATGGGTAGCTAAGATCATGAATGACGATTGGCACGGACGCGGCGAGCGGCGACGCCGCGATGATCGCGAAGACGGAATCACGCGGCTGTCCCCTGGGTCCCCGCGCGAAAAAAAGTCTGATGGAAACTCCCAGCCCGATCAAGGTGCCAAACGCGAACAGGATCCATCCGAGCATCGCCGGGAGCAGGCCTGCGCCACTCAGCCCGATGCCAACGAAGGCCAGCAAGACAGGGACTACGGCAAGGAACCGCATGGAAGGTCTTCCTCCTCGCTGATCAGATCGTTAGGCGCAGGTGGATTCGCACATAGAACTGTACGCCAGCGACTGTAGAGAGGATAGAGCGCGGAAAGAGGACATCCAGGAGCTGTTCGACTGATGGAATAGCTCCGTGGCCCGTCAGACCTGCATTGGCTGCGGTTCGGCTTTGCCGACAGACAACCCAACAGACGGGCATCTCCGCGGCCGCAGCTCCTGAAGATGCGTAGTGCGGGCCATCCCCGGTACACGGCTCCTGCAACCGCCCAGAAGCCCGCCCCGCCCAGGCAGCGGCAGACTGCCCACCTCTGCGGGCTCCAGATCCGGCCTCTCGTAGCCGCGACTCCAGAGCGAAGCCCCTCGGGTTCCGACCCGCATTGGCCGCTGCGCTCAGGCCGGATCGCAGTTGCGCCGATGGCCTTGGACGGGAGTCTGACTTTGGCCATTGCCTTGGAACCGCGCTTCAAGAAGAGAATCCCTTGCCACCTGGAAGTGGCCGGCGGCCGCTACTCGGGGATGATCCTCAACCTGTCGCGACAGGGACTCTTCGTGCAGACCACCGCTGCCGCGAAACCAGGCCAGCCGATCGCTCTCAATCTCAACTTGGGTGGCGAGGCCATGCCGGTTCGGGCGGCGGTGCGCTGGAAGCGGATCGTCGCGCCTCATCTTAGGACGGTCGAGACCGGCGGTATGGGGCTTCGTATCCAGGACGCACCGGAGTCGTACTACCGATTCCTCTCCCAGGTCGCCGACGGGACCCACCCTCTGGTTTCCGCCGCACCCGAGTCAAGCGAAGGCGATCCCCTGACTTCAGCCCCCACCGCACGGGTCGATTCCGTCGAAGCTCCAGCGCTGGACTTCAAGGTTCGGGTCAAACAAAACGCCGGTCCGCGATCGCGGAGCCTTCGCGTGCGCGCGGTGAATGTCGAAGAGGCCCGAAAGAAGGCTCTCGCCAAGGCAGGGACAGGCTGGTTGGTCCTGCAGATCGAAGAGATCGAGAGCCACAGGTAGTCGGCTGCAGACGGCGTGGGCCGCCGGACCCACTCGTTCCAGATTAGCCCGGGTGGGAGTGGGGATCCTGGCGGGCTGCTGCACGGGCCCTTGCTCGACTCCCCGGGGCAACACGAACCGCGCGGGCGCCTAAGAAGTGTGCGGCGCCGCGGAGTGGACCCTTACCAACGATTGTCAGGGACGGCTGATGGAGGCAGTGATTGCGATCACCCCCGCAACCTGGAACCGACGGCGAGACACCTAGCCCCGACGACGAAGGGCCGTCACCGCCAGCGCGCCTAGCAGACTGAGCCATGCAGGCTCCGGAACCGGGGTGACGGTGCCTCCCAGATCGATGCCGAAGCGAGCGAAGGGGGTCGGGTCGCCGGGGTTCCCGGTGTTCCAGTTGTTGCCCCAGGAGGAGAGTGTGGTGCCGTCGAACGAGTTCGCCGGTCCGAGAAAACTGTGGTCGAGGAAATGGAAGGTGCCATGGGTGCTCGTGGTCAGAAAGCCGCCAAAGGTGTCCGGCGCGGAGCTTGCGTAGTCGATCGTTCCGCCCGTCACGATGATGTTGCCGCCGCCTTGGATCGTGAGCGTGCCGCTGATCCCCGACAGGACCTGCCCCGTCAGATCTGCAGTCAGCGTGCCGTCGATCTGCAGGAGGCTGCTGCCATTCTGGCAGAACTCGACGCCCCCGATGACCGAGCAGCTGGTGGTGGCGTCGTGCAGGAAGCTGAAGCCGAAGCCCCCTTGGCTTCCTTGGTCGAGGCCGATCTGCACCGGAACGGCGTGACCCGTCGAAGCGAGGAATCCAAGAGCCGCGATTGCTGAAACCGCCCATCGCATCCGCCAGCTTCGCGCGTCCACAGTCTGCCAGTCGAACCTCCCCAATGACATCCCATCCCCTTCGCTTCCAATGGCGGGGCTGTGCCCCACCGTGTGTCGAATATCCCAGTAAAAGGAATACGCCTCTCGGCTGAGATTGGATGCAGGCGGGTCGCGATCTCCCCCCATTTTCACTGGGGCCCAAGGGCCTCGGATCAGGCCGGCCCTTTGAGGTCGGCCGGGGTGTCCACGTCCCGCGTCACGCCGGGGTCCTCCAGTGGCACCGCGGTCACCTTCGCCGCATCGCGCTTCAGAAGACCGCGGCCGCCAGCGTCGCCCTGCAAACGCTGAAGCTCGCCGAAGTACGAGGCCGGCCAGAGAACCGGATGGCCACGAACACCGGCGGCATAGGGCGCCACGATCGGTCTCGGTCCCGCCGGGGCGAAGGCCGCCATCAGCGCAGCGACGTGATTCGCACGAACCCAGGGCATGTCTCCCAGGCAGACCAGGGCCCCATCGACCTGAGCCTCTAGGGCGTGGATTCCGATCCTCAGCGAGCTGCTCATGCCCTCGGTGAAGTCCGCGTTGTGAACGAGCTGCACCGGAAGGCCCCCCACGGCCTCTCCTACCTTGGCCGCATCGTGCCCGGTCACCAGCACCACGGGTCCGGGCCCGGCCGCGCAGATTTGGCTCGCGACCCTCGTGACGATCGGGACGCCCCCGATGGGAACCAGCAGTTTATTCGGTCCGCCCATCCTTGTGGACCGGCCCGCTGCCAAGATGCAGGCCCCGATACGCGGCTCGCCCGTGGCGGAGATCGAGCTCATCCTGCGCGCAGGCACTGAAGGATCTGGGCCAACGCCGAGACCGCGATCTCCGCCGGCGCGCGTCCACCAAGGGGCAGACCCAACGGACCGTGGATCCGCGAAATTTCCTGCGCCGTGAAGCCCTCGGCCTCGAGCCTCGCCACACGCCCGGCGTGGGTTTTGCGACTCCCGAGGGAGCCGATGTAGAACGCCGGGCTTCGCAGGGCGGAGCCAAGGGCGGGATCATCGAGTTTGGGATCGTGCGTCAAGGTCACGATGGCCGTGCGTGCGTCCGGCTGAAGCGCCTCGATCGCCTCGTCGGGCCAGGTACGAGAGATTTCCGCGGAGGGAAATCGCTCCCGTGCTGAGAACGCGCCCCGCGGATCGATCACGGTCACGTCGAAACCCGCGAGCTGCGCCATGGCCGCCAGGGGCTGCGCGATGTGAACCGCGCCGACTAGCAGCATGCGCAGGGGCGGCTGAAAGACATTCAGGAACAGTTCCCGCCCTCCCAGTCTTTCGACCCGAGAGCGATCAGTGGCCAGCGCATCTCGAGCCAAGTCGTGAATGCCGGGCTTATCCTCGAGCCCTTCGAGCGCACTGGGGTCGGCAGCGTCGATCAGCCATTGCTCGCCGGTCCCGAGATCCGTCGCCAAGACGACCGGGCGTTTCTCCTGGCGCCGACGCTGAAGCTCCTCTAGCAGAGCGGCATTCACTCGACCCGCTCCAGGAAAATCTCGATGTCCCCACCACAGGCGAGGCCTACTTCCCAAGCCGTCTCGTTCGTCACGCCGAAGCGCAGTCGTTCAGTGCCCCCGGCTTCGATGAGGACCAGGGCTTGCTCGATCACCGCCCCTTCGATGCACCCTCCGGACACCGAGCCTTCGAAGGAACCCTTCTCGTTGACGACGAGTTGGCTTCCCGCAGCGCAAGGCGCCGAGCCCCAGGTGGAGATCACGGTCGCGACGGCGACGCCGTGACCCTCGGCCTTCCACCGCTGGACCTGATCCAAGAGATCGCCGGAGTCGTTCACAGCCACGACTCCATGGTGGCGCATTTCATGCACGCGGGGAGTGCTTGCGGGGTGCTCAGCCGGACGCAGCCTCGAAGGTCTGAGCCGGACGAACCGCGTCCCAGAGCTGGGCGCCGCGGGTTGAGGCCCGAACTATTCCGGGTCCAGGAACCGGCGCAGGCCATCGAAGAGCATTTCGTCGGTGCCAAAGACCTCCTCGACGTTCTCGCTCTCGATCATGGTGTGCACGACGCGCTTCATCAGCTGCTTGGGCGAGCGTGCGTCCAGGCCGACCGTGGTGACTTCGTCGATCAATGCCGGTGCGCCTCCTTCAATGACCTCGACCAGACCCTCGGACTGCAGGTAGACGACCGCCTCTTCCAATGCGGCACTCAATCGCTTGCCGAACTCGCTGGCGCCAGGGGCTTCTTCAACCGGTCGGTCCGAGCCCACTGCGGCGAGCAGTGCCTCCAGATCGATTTCTTTGTTCAAGGGCACTTTCCTGGGGGGACGCGTTGGTGACGGAGCGTGATGGCCACGAACTCCAGAGAAGTCGAGTAGTTAGCCTAGCTTTCCCTCGGGGGAAAGCCTGGGGGAGATGAGCTGGCGAGAAGGTTCAGGCGTCGAAGCCGCCCAGCATTCGAGAGTCGACGGCGCGGGTAGGCCGGGCTACCGGTACCGGCCGGCCCTCTCGATGCACCAGAACGATTCGCACGACATGGATGCATTCGGGATCATTCCCCGGAGCCCTCGTGAAAGAAACCGAGCAATCAGGCTGGCAGGGCCTTCGAATGGCAAGCCCGCCGGACCCGACGGCTCTCGCCCAAGAGCGTCAGCACCTCGAAAGCCTTGCGGGCCAACCCTGGACCCGGCGCATGCGCGGCTACCTCGGGTTGCTTGGCCCGGGCTACCTGCAGAGCGCGATGACTCTCGGCGGAGGCACCGCATCATCGGCGCTGTTTGCCGGCGCGATTTTCGGGGTCCAACTGTTGTGGGTGGCCCCGGTCTCGATGGCCCTCGGTCTGTGCATGCTCTCCGCGATTTCCTGGCAAACGCTTTCGACCGGCCAACGTCCCTGGCCCGCGATGCGAGATCACGCCGGCCCGGTCTGGGCGTGGGCGTGGGCACTGGGCGCCCTGCTCTCTTCGATTATCTGGCAGTTTCCCCAATACGCCCTGGCCTCTGCGGTCTTGGTCGACATGGCGGATCTGCTCGGCTGGACGGGTCTCCCGCCCCTGGCGGGTGGCCTCTTCGTTCTCGGCTGGGCGATCTTCGTCTCCGGTCTCTACGGACGCTCGGAACGTTGGGTTCGGGTCTACGAACGCTTCCTTCAGTTCATGGTCTGGGGCATCGTGCTGTGTTTCGGCTGGGTCGTGTTTGAGACCGGGATCCCAGATTGGGGCGAGTTGTTTCGCGGCTTCTTCCTCTTCAAGATTCCCGAAACCCGCAACGGGGTGGCGGGCGTCACGCTGATCTTGTCCGGGTTGTCGGCGGCGGTCGGCGTCAACATGGTCTTCCTCTACCCGTACACCCTGCTGGCCCGCGGCTGGGGGCGAGCGCACCGGGAGTTATCCCAAGTCGATCTCGTGCTCGGAATGTTCATCCCGTACTCGATCGCTGTCAGCCTGGTGGTCATCGCCACAGCGAACACGCTGCACCTCGACCCGGCCTACGAGGGAATGCGCCTCTCCCCGGTCGAGGCCGCCCAGGTGTTGGCCCAAGGCGTGGGCCCCTTGGCAGGCCGGCTCGTCTTCGGCCTCGGCATTCTCGGGATGGCCCTTTCCTCGATCACGTTGCAGATGCTCACCTGTGGTTTCGTCGGCGTCGAGCTGTTAGGCCTGACCGTCGGCAGCCGCGCCCACCGGCTCGCCACCTGGCTGCCGGTGCCCGGCGTCCTCGGCAGCGTCTACTGGAGCGACCTTGCGGTATGGGTGGCCATACCGACCAACATCATCTGCGGGCTCTTTCTTCCCGCCGCGTATGTCGGTTTCTGCCTCCTGCAGCGAAGCGAGGCCTACCTTGGCAACGACCGACCACGCGGCATCGGCGGGAAACTCTGGCTTGCAGCCATGGTGGGCCTCACCCTGTTCATGATCGGCTTTCTAGGTTGGTACGTGGTCCGCACTCTCGGGTCTGTCTAAGCGCCAGTTCTTGGACGGCTTCTGCCTTGTGTTCCATCATGGGCGAAATTCTCGAATCCCAAGGGAGAACACCATGACCAGTGCTCGGGTCTGGATTGTGTTGGGTTTGATCTATGCAGCCTTCTTCGGCTGGTACACGTCGTTCGGGGGCGCCCTGGGTCCGGAGGAGATCGCCACCTTCGTGGCGCTCCTGGAGGAGCGCGGTGGACGAGAGAGAGACATGGAACGCTGGAAGCAGTTCATGGAAAGCGATACCGGCGACGACTTCGCCATGTGGAACGCCATCCATCTTCGGGACGCACCGCTGCGAATCGAAGGCGTCGAACCGGGTGACACCTCTGCGGACGTGATGGATCGATACAGCCGCCCCTTCTTGGGCCATGCGGCGCGCCGGGCGGCCCACCCTGTCATGATCGGGACCGCAGCATCGAAGGCGTTGGACCTCTGGGGCATCGAGGAGGGCGATACCTGGACAAAGGGAGCTCTAGTTCGTTACCGCAGTCGACGAGACTTGATGGAGATCGCCGTCGAAGTCGGCCCCACGGCTGTCCACGACTTCAAGAACGCCGCCTTGCAGAAAACGATCGCGTACCCGCTCGATCCCTGGTTCCAGCTCGGCGACCCGCGGGCAATCCTCGCCCTCCTCTTTCTCGTGGCCGGATTGTCGGCGCAGGTGGCGCTCCCGGGCGCAACCCGCTGATCCATCTCGATCTGGAGCAAGCTGACCTATCGTCTCGGGGCAACCCGGCGATCCGCCGAACTGGGATGCCTTGCCCTGGAGGGGTCACATGAGTCTGCCCAAGAATTCGTTGGCCATGGTGCAGAACGCGCCGCGCACACCCGAGCCCATGGATCTGCCTCTTCCCGAGATCGACGACGACTCGGGGCTCCTCCAGATTGAGGCCTGCGGCATCTGCGGCAGCGACTATGAGCAGTACGAGGGCGTCTTGCGAACACCGCCACATCCAAGAACTGACCGATGGGGTGGGTGCCGATGTCGTGGTCGACGTCTCCTCTTATGCGACCGAACCCGTGGCCCAATCGATCGACTACGTGAAGGTCGGAGGGACGGTCGTCCTGGCTGGCGTCAAGGGGTTCAAAGAAATCCCCGGCTTCATCTCGGATAAGATCGTGATGAAGGAGATCACCCTGCGCTGCGCGATCGGCGTGACCAGCACCGGATACACCAACGCGATCCGTTTGATCGAATCACGCAAGGTGGACATCGAGCGGATGCACACACACGATTTCGATCTTCGTGATGCTGAACTCGCAATTCGCACGCTTGCTCGGGAGATCCCCGGCGAGGAATCCATCCACTCTTGTTTGATTCCGGAATTCTGAGGCTCGATTTGGACGACGTTCGGCATTGGATCGAAAACTCCCCCTACAGCCGTTTCCTCGGCGTCCGACTGGAGGAGCTCCAAGAAAACCGTGCCCGTTTGGTTCTCCCCTTCCGTGACGAGAACTCCAACCCCGGAGGTGTGCTGCACGGGGGTTGTGCCGCTTCTTTGGGTGCGATCGGCGGTCAAGCGATCGCTCGAAATGTGCTCGGTCCGGCATCCGGACCCTGGCATACCGCCCAGATGCAGGTGAACTACCTGGCCGCTGCCATCCAAGAAGACGTCGTCGCAGAAGCCGAGCTGCAACGACGGGGCAAGGAGCTCTGTTTCGCCGGGGTCACCGTCAAGACCCGCGGAGGCAAGCCGATCGCCATGATCAACACGACCGTGCGAGGCCTGCTTGGCGCCGACCTCTCTGCCGGCGTGCGTTCTCCGGGAGATCACGGCGAGGCCGAGCCTGGCCCGATGGGACCCCACATCGGAAAAGTGCCGTTCATCGGCAATCGCGGAATCCAGGTCGAGCACATGACCGGCGGCAGCTCACGCCTCACCATGCCGGCCGGGGACACCAACAACGACGCGAACGGCGCGCCTCATGAAGGGGCTGTCCTGGCCCTACTCGACACCACCGGGGCGATGGGTTCCTGGGCCGAGTCTGGACCCGGCCCATACAAGGCCTCGACCGCTTCCATGCAGCTGCAAATGCTCGCCCCGCCAAGCCCCGGAGATCTTGTGGCCTACGGCCGTTGCGTCCAGCGGGACGGCGCCTTCTTCTGGACTGATGTCGACGTGGCCAACGCCGACGACCAACGCATCATCGCCCGCGGTACGGTGCTCTATCGAATCCTGACCTAGCGGTCGCGATCTCTTCCCTTTCCATCCACCAAGGAGACCCCATGCCCCTGAACCCCGATGCCGTCGGCATGAAAGGCGAACCCCAGCGGCGTTCGTGGACCTCGAAAGACGCACTGCTCTACAGCCTCGGTGTAGGCGCCGGCACCGATGAACTGGCCTTCACAACGGAGAACACGAAGGACACACCGCAGCGGGTCCTGCCGACGATGGCGGTTGTGCTCGGTGGAGGTGGGGTGCCCTTCGACAAAATCGGCAGCTTCAATCCCGCGTTGATGCTCCACGGTGCTCAAGGCATCGAGCTCCTCGATGAGATCCCCGCGGAGGGAGAGATCGAGAGCACCGGCTCGGTCGCTGCCATGTGGGACAAGGGCAAGGCCGCGTCGGTCGAGATGGTTTCTGAATCGGTCAATCTGGCCACAGGGAAGCCCCTTTTCCGAACGAAGATGACGGCTTTCATGCGCGGCGAGGGCGGCTTTGGTGGGGAGCGCGGCCCATCGCCAACCTGGGTGCTTCCCAGCCGCAAACCGGAGCACGAGGTGCGATACCAGACCCGCGTCGACCAGCCGCTGATCTATCGGCTCTCGGGCGACCGCAATCCGCTCCATTCGGACCCTGGGTTCGCGAAGCTGGGCGGGTTCGAGGCGCCCATCCTTCATGGCCTCTGCAGCTACGGCTTCACGGGCCGCGCGCTTCTCCACAGCTTGTGCGGCAGCGATCCTTCCCGCTTCAAGGCCATGGAAGCCCGCTTTTCGAAGCCGGTCATGCCAGGGGACGAACTCACGGTCTCGATGTGGGTCGACGACACCAACTGCCAATTCCAGACGAAGAACCAGGACGGAGATGTCGTGATCGACCAGGGCGAGATGCGTTTCGCATAGCGCCGGCCTCTAAAAGGGAGAACCACGGACGACCTTCGTCGGTTTGGCCGACCCGCAAGAATGTTCCGAGATGGACTTTGGCGAGAGGCCTGGGCCGGCCCGTCAACCTCTCTCGCTTCCGTAGCTCTGGGCGAGGCTTGCGAGGGGTGACTTGTCGAGTCCGTGGTTGGGGATGGGATACCGAAGGCCGTTCTTGCTAAGAGCGGCCAGGCCTTCGACGACGCTCGGAAGGAAGGACGGCGGCAGGGCCATCAGGAGTTCGTCGTCTTGGACCCCACCAAATTTTCGCTCCGCATAACAAGGGATCGAGATCGACGGCTCGCCAGTCCGGAGCGCGTTTCCCCAGGAGTCCGCACAAGCGCTCTCCCCGACGCAGGTGAAGGTGTACTTCTTGTAGTTGCGATACTGCAGGCCGTTCATCAGCGTGATCATCTGCCCTGGGGTCGCGTAGATCAGACAGATGTCGGGGTTGTCGATCCGTCCGGAAGTCAGGGGCGAGACCACGAGCGCCTCGTACTCGCCGTACGAAGCGCAGGACATCTCCCGTTGGTGTTCGGCGCTGCCTTGCAAGTCGCCGTACCAGACGCCGTGGAAGTTCTTGCCGTTCAGAAAGGCGTCATCCCTAGGATGGAGTCCCACCACGGCCCCGCACTGGGAGCCCACTAGATTGTCCATGGTGATCCCGATCGTGTAGCCGAGCCAGCGCGACTGCCCGACGACCTGATCCGTCGCCAACTTCTCGCCTTGGGGTGGTCGGCGCAATCGATGGATCTCAGCCAGGTCGGCCTCGGAGCGGAAGCGCTTCATCCCCACGGGCGTCGCGCGCAGACGGAGGAACTGGTTCAACGAGGCCACCAGGGCCTCGTAGTCGTAGGAGGTCTCGTCCCCCCAGCAGTTGAGAGAGGTCATGGTTCAGGATTCTCCTTCTGGCTCGATTGGCCATGGTCGGTGCGATCCTCTCGGGGCGCCAGCAATGGGTGTGTCGGAAACCGCCGCTAGCTTCTCCTGCGAAGGGAATCCCCCACGAACACGAAGTCGTCCGCCAAAGCACAATGTGAGGCGGGCATTGGCTGCACTAGGCTTGGGCTGGATGGGGCGCGCGGGAGGTGCGCCAGTGAGCGAAGTCGCCTGGGTATTCGGTTCCGTCTTCGACGAGGTTCGCTCTCGTGGCGTCGCCCCAGAGAAACTGATTGAAGGCCTGGACCTCCAGGTCGACCAGCTGCACCGGCGCCACCCTCGTATCTCCTGGGCGACCTTCATCGAGTTGGCCCGCCGCACGGAGGAGGTGCTAGGCGACGCCGGCTTGGGCGATCTCGCGGCACGCTCTGCTCTACGTTCCGTGCCGCAGTTGCTTCGGCGGGCACTTCACAAGATCCACGATGTGCGACCTCTGTACCTGATCGGCGCCCGTTGGTGGGGTCCCTGGATCTTTCGCTCGACCCGCGCCACCTGCGAGGAGCTCGCCGACGGACGACTTCGACAGGTCATTGAAATTCTGCCGGGCTATGAGCCCTCTCCCGAGTTTTTCCGCGGCGTGCAAGCCCTACTACGCGTGATGCCCCGCCTTTTCGACCTTCCCGAAGCGGTGGTAGAGCTCCGACATGACGGTCGGCGCGGAGAGTTCATCATCTCTCCGCCGCCCTGCCGGCGCGGCCGGAAGCGGCCTCACAAGACATCCCTGGCCGACGTCCCCGAAGAGCTCTTCGAGTTGGGCTTTCAGCAAGAGCAGCTCCGCGAGAGCGAGCGACGCGCACAAGCCTCAGCTGCTCTCTTGGCCGCCAAGGAGCGACGCCTGGATACGCTCGGCAGCCTTCAGCGGCTCTTGTCCGAAGCGCGAGGCCTTCGAGATCTCGCGAACTCCCTCGTGATTTTGCTCGAAGAGGACTTTCTCGCGGCGGGTGTTCGGCTCTTGTTGCGGCCGGGTTTCACGACGACCGAACCCGCGGCTCCTCAGGCCGAGGTGGGACGCGTGCAAGGCCTCTCGGCGCTGCGGATTCCTCTCGTGGCGGCGGACGGCGAGATCGGCTCGCTCGAGATGTGGTCCCATAGCGCCGAGGGATTCTTGCTCGAGGAACGCGACCACCTCGCCGATCTCGCCCCGTGGATCGCACTGGCGCTGGTCAATGCTCACGCCGACGACACGGTTCAAGAGCGCGCTTCCACGGACCTTCGAGCCGGGCCCCCGCTCGTCGAGAGTTGGTCCTCGGAGACCCACGTCGAACCCGCGACGGTGCTAGAGCGCATCAACGAACTCGGCCCCGAGCTGGCCGCCCAGTTGGACGGGGGCCCGATCCTCCTCGTCGATGGAGACGAGACCCGAAGGGGCCTGATCGAGGTCTTCTTCGAGGAAGCCGGCTTCGAGGTAGCATGGGCAGGCGGCGACCCAGCAACCATTCCGGCCGAACTGACGGCGGCTTCACTGCTGATTGCGGACTGGAGTCGATCCCAGGATGCGGAGTTCATGGCTCGGGTAACGCGTTTTCGTCCCAGCCTGCGGGGTCTGCTGCTCTTGCCTCTCGAGCAGCTCTAGAGCGGAACCGACTCTCGCCGGTCTTCTCCGACCCCGATCGGCAGCCCGCCGGCAACCCGCCCGCGGGCAAGCTGCAGGCCCGGCCGGGATGTGCGCGTCCACACACTGGCACTCAGCAGGACGAGCCGAAGGCACTGGCATCCCCCCGGATCCGTCCGGCGCCCCATCGAACCCCATGCCTGCATTTTCTGATCTCATGGACGCCTGCAATGCCGTCGGTGACCTGGCCACCGGTCTCGGCCTCGGTCTGCTGTCGGCGGAAGACGCCGTCTTCAACGGCCGCACGGTCCGCGTCGAAGGATCAGACCTCCTTCACTTCGCCTCCTGCAGTTCCCTTGGCCTAGAACTCGACCCGCGGCTGGTCGAGGGCGCCGTTGACGGAGCCCGTCGATTCGGTGCGCAATTTTCGGTTTCGCGCGCGTTTCTTTCGGCGCCACCGTACGCGGAACTCGAAGAGAAGCTCGGCGAGATCACCGGCGGCTCCGTCGTGGTCACGCCCAACACGACGCTGGCGTCCTTCTCCGCCCTGCCCTCGCTGGTTCGCGAGAATGACCTCGTGATCCTGGATCAGCAGGTTCACGCCACGGTGCAGTTGGTCACGCCACTGCTCCAACAATTGGGCGCCAAGGTCGAGTTCATCCGCCACGGAAGGCTAGACCGCCTGGAAGAGCGGCTGTTCGATTGGGGCGCGTCTCCAGGACGAGTCTGGTTTCTGCTGGACGGCGTCTACAGCATGCACGGCGACCTGGCGCATATGGAGGCCCTGGACTGGCTTCGCACCCGCTATCCGAAACTCCACCTGTTCATTGATGATGCCCATGGAATGAGCTGGACGGGGGAGCATGGGCGAGGCCACGCCCTGGGGGCCCTGAAACATCGCGAGCGGGTGGTCGTCGCGCTGTCGCTCAACAAGAGTTTCGGAGCCGGAGGCGGCGCACTCGTCTTCTCGGATGAAGAGACTCGACAGCGGGTGAGGCAGACGGCCGGGCCCCTGCTCTTCTCGGGGCCCCTGCAGCCACCGATGTTAGGCGCCGCCCTCGCGTCCGCGCGGATCCATCTCTCCCCGGAGATCGAGGAGCTGCAATCCCACCTTCGCAGCCGGATCGAGTACGCCAACCACCGAGCCGGGCAGCTGGGTCTCCCGCTCCTCCACCCTCACGACATCGTCCCGATCCGATTCATCGGCCTGGGACCCCAGCGGGCATCGATCGCTATGGCCGTCGGCCTTCGCGAGCGCGGCCTCCTACCCAATTGCGCCCTCTTTCCTGCGGTCCCCGCCCACCAGACTGGCATCCGATTCAGCCTCAATTGCCACCACCGGATCGACGACATCGACCGGCTGCTCGAAACGATGGCGGAGCTCCTGCCCGGCGCCCTCGCAGAAGGCGGAACCCACCGAGCGCAAGTGGACCTCGACTTCGAACTGCAGGCGACAGGGTCCTCCCCGTCCTCTCCGACTCCCCACGACGAACCGAGCGCACTTCTCTGCCTTCACGAGACTTCGATCGATGCCTTCTCCGCAGGGGAGTGGGATGCTCGCCTGGGGGCCCGAGGCAGCTTCGACGCCGGAGCCTTGCAAAGCCTGGAGCAGGTTTTTGCCGACCACCAGAAGCCGGAGCATCAGTGGCAGTTCCACTACTTCCAAGTCGACGACCCGGAGGGCCGGGTCGTGCTCAGCACCTTCTTCACGGAATCATGGATGAAGGACGACATCTTCGCGGATGCCCGTATCTCGAGAGAGATCGAGGCCCGGCGCCATGACGACCCCTTCTTTCTGACGTCCCGTGCCCTCTCCATGGGTTCACCTTTGACCGAGGGAGATGCCCTCTGGATCGACCGAGGCTCGCCCGACTGGCGGGCAGCCCTGCGGCTTCTCGTCAGTCGCGTCTCGGAGCTGGCGGCGGAACGCCGCCTCGACCTGGTCGCATTCCGGGATCTCGCAGCTGACGACGAGGAGCTCGCCGACGAATTGACCGAGCTGGGTTTCACAGCGACCCATGCACCGCCGAGCTTGGAAGTCGCGGTGCGATGGTCGAGCCCGGACCAGTTCCTCGCCGGCCTCAGCAAGCGTTCGCGGAAGTTCCAACGAGAGGAAGTCCAACCTTATGACGACGACTTCGAAGTTCGCTTTCCGGCCCGCAACGGCCGCCAGCTCGACTCAGACTATGCATCGCGCATTTGGGACCTCTACCAATCGGTCTGGGGGCGCAGCCTCGAACTCAACACCTTCTCGTTGCCGGAAGACTTCTTCGTGGCGTTG
>JAVJHY011611613.1:0-10203 GCA_035593235.1 Phascolosoma agassizii
CTGCACCACGGCGAACGGACGCTTGCCCGTAGCTGGATCGGTCAAACCGATCGGGCGCATCGGTCCGTAGCGCAGCACATCGTCGCCCCGCCCGACCATGACCTCGATGGGCAAACAACCTTCGAAGAACCGCGGCTCCTCGAACTGATGCGGTAAGACCTTGCGACCACCGGCGATGGCGTGCACCAACTCGTAGTAGTGCGCTTCGTCCAGGGGACAGTTGATGTAGTCGCCTTCGGCACCGGCCTGCCTGTCGTCGGACGTATCTTTGTCCCAGCGCGACTGGCGAAACGAAAACTCGGGATCGACGCTGTCGGCCGCGACGATAGGCGCGATTGCGTCATAGAAATAGAGTCGGTCGCCACCGAGCATGTCGCGGATCTGTGTCGCCAATGAGCCGCCGGTCAATGGTCCCGTCCATTGGTGAAGGCCGTAGTACAATCCGATATTGGGCAGGGACAGCAGACCGCTGGCCAGGGTCAGCAAGACGACGATGTAGGCGATCGACCGGGTCGCCATCAACGGACGCAGGACAATCATGCCAAAGAGCGTCAACAAGGAAGAGATCAGCGTCAAAATTGACAGAAACTGCTGGTCGAAACCCAGGACATCGATCTCGAACCAAACGGTTCCCGGTCCTGGCAGGGGGACAGCCCGGAACACAAAGATGATGATGGCCGTGCCGACCAGTGCCCGGGCCTTGTCCGGATCAAGCTGGCCAAGCAACTGGTACATCAGTGCCAGAACAATCGCCATTGAGCCGGCAAACACCAGCTCCTGAGAGTAGTCCAGATTGCCAAGCCCGATAACAAGCGTCAGGGCTGCGAAGGCCGCGCCGCCGCCAAAATACCAGTAATTCGGTTCAACCGGCTCGCCCGGCCTATCTATCCTGCCGGCGATCTCACTGCTGGTAAGTCCAGCGCGTTGCAACCGGGTTTTGTGCCGCCGGCGCTGGATCGCCGCCAGGAGGACACCGCTGATCGAAAGTGCCGGTACAACAAGTGCGAACAGGTAGACCTTGGCATAGATGTCGGCCTTTGCCGCCTGATCCAGGCCTTCAATGCCGGCGAACATGTAGATATTCACAACAGCTACTGCGACCAGACCGCTGATCAGAGCGATCCTGCCAAGAGTTTGCATTGTTGTGTGCAAGGCCTTTGCAGCTTTTTCGCCCAGGAGCAGACCATTGTCATCATGGCGCGGCACGGCTTCGACCGACATGGCATCGGCGACCGCATCCTGAAGCACATAACCACATGGTGCCAATAGAACGCTCAGCACATACCAGGCCTCCACGTTCATGATCATGGCCATTCGGGATGGCAAGACGATAAGTGCGTACATGATCAGCAAACTGATGGCGACGAGGGCAGCGCCCAGGTAAATCAGCAAAGCCTTCCAACGCCAGATGATGTCAACCAGATGGCCGAGTGGCATTTTGAGCGCCCACGGGATGCCGGCCCAGAAAGCCAGACCGGCCAGAAAGGACGCCGAAAGCCCGAGGTACTCTTTTACAAAAAATGTGCCGACAATACCGATCAATCCGGAGACACCGGCTGCAAAATACACCATCAACGGTGGCAGGAACGACCACCGGAACTGCCGGCGCAAATCCAGTACCGTCTCGTCAAACCATTTTGATAGCTGCGTTGTCATGCGGTTTCACTCTGTTGCCGCCGGAGGCCCACGTCATTGCGTCAGATCAATTATAGGGAATGGCGCTGTCACAATGGCTGAATGACCGAATGGCGGCGGCGCAGTACTGTTGCCAGATGCAGAAGATTTCCTACGACCGATACCGATTTCCACACTCGATCATCCAACAAGCCGTCTAACTGTACCCTCGCTTTCCACTCAGCTACCGCAATGTTGAGGACCTGCTCGGTGAGCACGATGTTGATGTTTTTTATGAAACGGTCCGGCGCTGCGCTTTGAAGTCTGGCCAAGCTTATGCCGAAAATTGAGGAAGACATCCCCTGAAACGGATTTCACCGGCAACCGCGCGCCGGACGCTTGAGCTAGATGAGGGCTCCACGCGCAGCGCGCTCGCCAAGACGCAAACAATGAAGTATCAAACAACAGGGCTCTCTTTTTGAACATGGGACCCGAAGGGCGCACATCACGTTTGATGAATTTTGTTAGACTTTGCTCAACCCATTGTATCCAACTCAAACGTGCTTGGTCGTTGGCTTTTGTGATGGGTGTCATGAGAGTCAACCGCTTTGGATTTCATCACCGTTTCCAAATTCCAAATCTAACAATAACCTCCGTGCCATAGTCCCGCCGTCAACATCGATCGCACCCAGTATCGGGTGTACACACACACACACGTTCAATCTGCTCGTCTGAGTGTTGATAATGCGGTGCTCAATTGAGAATGCCCAGACAAAGTTGGTGTTCACTAGAGGACCATCAGTCTCGGCGAGTATAGGAATACTCAACTGGCGTGAATTCAATGTGAGTCAGACAGATCTGACAGAACCATAGCCTCACCGGTCGGGAGCAAGGGCGCACAAAACTCATCAATCGGCTTGCGGAAGCCCAAGCCCCAAGCGAGTCCGGATCAGCTGCTCAAATCGCGACAGTGGCTGATGATACAGCACCGAGATTTCACTTTCCGATACGCCGAACGCCGGCCGTCCAGCGGTCATTCGAACATCTTCGACAATAGCTTCAACGGTCTCCTGCCAGTCTTGCCGCGATAGACAATCCGTAGGCTTGCAAGATCCCCATTCCGCGCTAGAGATTTTGAGCCGCTGCTCGAGAAAGTCTGTAATTTTCATGATGTAGCCCGGCAGCAACAAAACTGATGTTTCTGGCGGGATGCCTCGGTTGTTGGTGACAACCAGCATCAACCATCACCGGCGTGAATCACCCGTGAAAAATCAGTCCTTCCATCAGCAATTGAGGCAGAATAGTGTTGAATCACGGAAAATTCACGTCACTTAAGGCGTCATGAGATGGCAGGTGACAATGAGGGAACGGGACAATGAAACATGGAACTACAGATTCGCTACAAGGTAGCCTTAAGCGTAAAGATAACGACCGCACATACTTGGCAGGTTCTCCCCCAAAAAACAGAGAAGTCTTTGCAAAAAAAGGCAAAGTTCCAAATGATGAATGGTCCGAAGCGTTAGACATAATGGAATGGATTGCGGTCAATTTTGCTGACAGAGGAAGCAATATTAGAGAGAATGCAAACATACCAGCAGGCTACACTTATTTGGGTCAACTAATTTCTCACGATGTTACCTTCAGCAATGAACCACTGGATGCCAGCAGACGAAATTCGAGCAACTCGGCCAACTTAACCACACCACAATTGGATCTCGATTGCCTCTACCGAGGTGGTCCAGCGAAGTCCGCGTACTTGTATACTCTACCAAACCAGGCTAATTCTAATGAACAGCGTCGCAAATTTCGTATCGGCAACACTGCAGCCAACAAAAGACTGAGACTATCTGAGCGAGAAGATATTCCGAGGTTTTCGATTGATCCGCCGATCAACAACATCTCCCGATCATCGCATCACATTGACTCCTTCAAGAAATGCCCCCACCTCGATTCGTTGATCGGGGACCCGAGAAATGAGGACAACCTCATGTTATCTCAATTAGTTGTGCAATTTTATAAACTGCACAACAGGATTTCTGACAAAATAAAAGAATTTAATGGTGAATTGTCAGAAATAGAAAATTTCGAAATAGCTAAATCTTTGGTTATAAAAGTTTATCATGACATAATCAGAAATGATTTTCTAAAAAAAATACTTACAAAAGACATTTATAAATATTACTCAAAG
Organism: Phascolosoma agassizii; assembly: GCA_035593235.1. NCBI lineage: Eukaryota > Metazoa > Annelida > Sipuncula > Phascolosomatiformes > Phascolosomatidae > Phascolosoma > Phascolosoma agassizii. The sequence goes on from JAVJHY011611613.1 coordinate 3,803, forward strand.
AAAAAGACAATAAAAAAATTCGATTTTATTAATAATTTGACAACGAATGGTGTTTTAACCAAACTTCCTCTAGAATTTACAATTGCCGCAATGCGATTTGGCCACGCTATGGTACGCGAAAATTATGCCATAAACACAACATTCAAAGATCAAAACATAAATCTATTGATGAAGTTCAATGGAATTGAAACAGATACTAATGCGCCAATTCCAGTAACCACTGATTGGGTCATACAGTGGGAGCGCTTCTTCTTTTCAAAAAATGATGGTTCCAAATGCGATAAATCGGAGAGGAATCTCAGCAGAAAACTAGGCACCAATACGGCCCCAACGTTAGTAAACGATGTAACCAGGTTCACTTCACTTGACACCCTCACCCAAGAAGGCGGAGAGGAGAGAATCCGCGAAGGTGGCCTGATCTACCGCGACTTAGTTCGGGCGCTCGAAAATGAAGTGCCAACAGCACAAGCGATCGCAGCCTCTTTCAAAACCCCGCCCCCACAGATCTCGACGAGAAAGCTTGAATCTCATTTTCGTTCGGCGTTTTTAGTCAAGCCGCCAAAAACCGCTTGCTGCTCAAGAATGGCCAGGCAAGACGCTTTTATTCGGAAAGTGTCAAGAACAACACCGCTGTTTCTCTACATCATGGTTGAATCGGAGGTCAACGAAGAAGATTCGGGGAAACTTGGATACATTGGATCTTCCATAGTAGCAGAAATACTTCTTGGTCTTATAAATATAAATAAACTTTTTTTCCCGCGAACACACACTCATTATAATTTTTTTTTATCTTTTGCTGCGCAAAAGATAAAAAAAATTATATAAACCCTATTATTTCTACTAGCGAAAACAAGGTTCATTCTACAGTGAAGTCAGTGCTTATAGCACTGACTTTTTTTCCCGCGAACACTAGTTCGCGCTTTTTTTTTATTATTTTTTTTAGTTTAATTCTTATTGGGAAAAAAGTACTACTTTTTTATTTCCTAAATAGATTCTAAAGAAACTTCCAATTCTTTTCTTGTGAAATATTACTTTTTCTCTTCGTAGAAAAAAAAAGTTACAACTAAGATAAATTGGGAATTTTTTTTGTGAGCGCTATAGCGCTCACAAAAAAAATTATTTACTCTAAAGAGTAAATTCTTTTTTCTTTTTTAATATTCTTTTGGAAAAAATTCTATAAACCTATCGGTTTATAGAATTTTTTCCAAGTGCTGCGCAGAGGTACTTTCATGGGGGTGTACTCACTTTGGCTATAAATCATACTCTACGAGTATGATTTATAATTTTTTGCTATCGCAAAAAATTCTTTTCTCTTTGAATCAACTAAAAAAACCTTTTCAAGGTTTTTTTAGCCGACCTATTGAAAATCGTCAAAAACCATCGTTTTCGCTACTTTTCAAAAAACCCTGTTTTTTGCCCGTTTATATAAAAAGCTATCGCTTTTTATACCCGCTATATCATCGCCTAGCGATGATTTTTCATGAAAAAACCAATAAAATAGGCCCTTAAGGGCCTATTTTATTGATTTTTTTGCTGTTTTATATCGATTCCTAGCGCGCCCTCCGGTTCAAGGGCGGCTTCCGGCTATGTTGACGGCTTTAGCCGTCAACATAGGCCGGCGCCGGCTGAGGCGCCTAACGGCGCCGGCGCGCCTGCGCGCCCTAAGACGGGCTCCTGCCCGCCGCGCAGCGGCGTCAACGTAGTCACTCAGCCCAAACCCCGCTCCCCCCCACCCTCAGCCCTGCGCCGCAGGCGCCACACATATAGTGCGCCAGCACTATCAGCATGCGCAGCATGCCTAACCCCACATCTATTCAGAGCGCAGCTCCCAAGATCCGTAGCGTAGCGAAGGCATGCGTCTAGAAAAAATTTATAAAATAAAATAAAAATTTATAAAAAATTATTTATAAAATAAAAAAAGCTTACGCTTTTTTTATTTTATAAATAATTTTTTATAAATTTTTATTTTATTTTATAAATTTTTATAAAAACTTTTTATAAAGTTATAAAATAAATTGCTCGCGCAATTTATTTTATAACTTTATAAAAAGTTTTTTATAAACTCTTATAAAAATTTATAAAATTTATAAATGCTTTGCAAGCATTTATAAATTTTATAAATTTTTTACTATGATTTTTTTTGCGAAACCAAATAAGTGCTCGTGATTTGGTTTTTTCGAATCTGAAAAAACCGGTTTTTTCGTTCCGGCCCATTTTGGGCCGGCACGAAATCCGCCAGATTTCTGCGAAAATCCTGGCGAAAATTCCCGGAGTGCGCGCAGCGCACTCCGGGAATTTTACTACTAAACGGCCTAGACCGAAATTTATGCTATTCACCTGGCTTTTTTTTGTGAAGATTTTTTTTTCTTCGAAAAAAAAATGTGCCTTTTTTCCGGAAAAAATTAAAAATTTAAAATAGCTGTAAAAATGAAATTCCAGCTATAAAAAAACGAAAAAAAAAAAATGTCGAGATCCAGCTGTTTTTTTTTTAAAAAAAAAACAGTGGATCTCGACATTTTTTTTTTTTGCGTTTTTTTATAGCCGGAATTTTTATCGTTCGCTATCGCTCACACTCTTTTTTTTTTGGCGCGCGCAGCGCCCGCCGTCCTTTTCCGTGAAAAAAAATTCCGCTCCGCTACATTTTTTTTATTCGCGTGATAAAAATTTATAAAAACTTTTGCAAGCAAAAGATTTTTATAAATTTTTATCACGCTCATGAAAATATTTTTTTGTTTGGCAAGCCAAACTAAAAAAATATTTTCTATCTCGCTCCGCTCGGTAAAAAAAATTATAGATTCATAAAAAAAATTCCGCTGCGCTACATTTTTTTTATGAATCTATAATTTTTTTTACTCTTCGATGGTCGCTCACCTATGCCCATCTATATTTTTTTTTCTTAATGATAAGTGGGGGGAGCAATATGCTTGAGTGACGAGAATAGAAATATATATTTAGAGTGGCGTGTGCGCCACTCTAAATATATATTTCTTATCACTATCTATGCCTTTTTCGGTGAAAAAGGCCTGGAAAGGAGCATATTTTGGGTATTTTTTGGGTATATGACGATCGTTTCCACTGGACTTATGTAAGTTCTATATTTTTTTTTGTTGTCTATGTTGAGGCATGCTGCGCATGCTGGTCGCGCTGGCGCGCGACTTGTGGCGCCGGTAGGCGCTATTTTTTTTTTTACGATTAGATGGCGGCGCCGGCACCGCCCCCCGCCGAGGAATTTTCTGACGGCTATTTTTTTTAAAAATAGCCGTGAGACGGCTTGATCGTCCCTCTTTATAAAAAACTTGCAACTTCTTTATGTTCTGGTACATTTGTGAAAGAAACCTACTGAATAATAACAGCTTTATCGTGATTTTCTCGTTCGACAACGGACAGTAAATACCCCTCAATATTGATGGAGCATAGGGATGGCCGATCCTCATAACCCCGACGCACCAACTCACAAAAGAAAACAAATCCTCTGTCATAAGTCGCAGAAGACGTTTGCCCTCTGGGTGGGTATAGTCCTTTTTCTCTATTCCGTGTTTCTTTTTGTTCTCGCCTTCACTGGTCCATATATTTACCACGCGCTGAAATTGGTCATTCCATTGTCTATTGAAGAACAGGGGCACGCCGCCACCCACATGTTGTCACTCGTACAAAATTTTTGGCCAGTGCTCTTGGGAACTCTTGGAAAAATTTGGCCGCTCCTCCTTGTGGCAATTTTCATGGCTGCCTTTCTGAGTCTCTATATGACTCATAAGTTTTCCGGCCCTGTCTATCGTTTAGAAGAGAGCGCAAAGCAAATTGCCAAGGGAGCCTTGTCTCTGAGGATTAAGCTACGAGATGGGGATCACCTTCAAGAACTTGCGGATCTCGTCAATCAATCCCTCATTACACTGGACGAGGCACTCATTGAAATCCGACGGCGAACGCACCAAACAGAGGCAACACCCCAACGACCTTTTCTGAGTCGAAGTAGCGATCAGCGATCATGCCTGCGAAAAACGGCGCGATGATTGCGCCAACGTTATTAGTGAGGTAAGCCGTACCAATGTTCGTCGCCGAAAAGCCAAGTCCGTTTAGATAGGTACCCAGCGTCACAAACCAGGCGCCCCAGACGAAAAACTGGAAGAACATCAGCACGCATAGGCGCAGGTGGATAGACGTAGACATAGCTGTGGCGGCCAATGTGACTGGCTCAAGCTTAGCCGCCGCGCCAACCTATGACCATAGACAGCGGTCTACGGTTTTCAGGTGTAGACTGGGTAGGTTGAACAATAACTAGGTAAGACAACGGTGAGGAAGCAATGAAAGTAGGTCTAGCATTTGCGAGCAGTATCGGCATCGACGGCGCTGCGACTATGGAAATCTGCCGGCGAGCAGAGCAGGCGGGGTTTGAGTCGGTTTGGGGTGGTGAACACGTGGTGCTGCCCGCATCCATTGCTTCCAAATATCCCTACTCCGCTGATGGCAAGATTCCCGCGGAGCCGGATACCCCCATACCTGATCCACTGATCTGGCTCGCCTACGCCGCCGCCGCTGCGCCGACCTTACGCTTAGGGACTTGCATACTCATCGTGCCCCAGCGCAATCCATTGGTATTGGCCAAGGAGCTGGCGACCCTAGATCAGCTCTCGGGTGGGCGCGTGGAGTTGGGCCTTGGCGTTGGCTGGTGCAAAGAAGAGTTCGAAGCCTTGGGTGTACCTTGGCAGCGGCGGGGCGCTCGCAACGATGAGTACATTGCTGCCATGCGGTCCTTGTGGTCCGGCCCAGAAGCAGAGTTTCATGGTGACTTCGTGGATTTTGACCCGGTGACCTGTAGCCCCCGCCCAGTCAACGGCAACATTCCGGTCCTGGTCGGTGGCGATACAGATGTGGCGATCAATCGCGCGGTTCGCCTGGCCGATGGCTACTTCCCGGGTGAAGGGGATCCAGAACAATTGGGTAAGCTGCTTGGTCGAGTGCGGAAAGCCGCGGAGCAAGCGGGTCGTGATCCACAGAGCATCGAGGTCAACGCCATGTTTGGCGCACAGATGATGGATCCGGTTGCCGGAGTGGAGCAATTGGCCAAACTTGGTGTCGGCCGAATCATGGTCCCAGCATTTTTCTTTGCGGGCCCTGATGGCTTAGATCGCCTGAGCGAATTTGGCGAGAAGGTGGTCTCGGTCGCGGCGCAAGTCGCCTAAGCAAGTCGCGATGTGAACTATGGCTGCCGTCCGCAATGTTCGCCCTATGACCGTTGCGCGCGCTATGCTTGAGACTAGTGCGCGCAGCTAGGTAGCACCGCACCATGGCGGACATCTTTCTCAGCTATGCTCGAGAAGATCAGGAGCGAATCAGGCCCCTGGTCGATTCGCTGCAGCAGCTTGGTTATAGCGTTTGGTGGGATCGCCAAATTGCGCCCGGGCGGCTGTTCGACGAGACCATCGAAGCGCAAATCGATGCGGCTGGCGTGGTCTTAGTGGTCTGGTCCACGGCATCCATTCACTCCAATTGGGTACAGGTCGAGGCGAATGAAGGCCTGGAGCGAAGCATTTTGCTGCCCGTGCGCATTGATGACGTGCGCCCGCCGCTGGCATTCCGGCGAGTACAGACCCTCGAACTACTGAACTACCCCCGCCAGTTCGATGCCACCGCCTTGACGGAGCTTGGCCAACAGGTTGACGCGTTGCTACAGGCCCCCAAGCCTGAGCCAACGACAGCAGTAGCACCAACGCTTCCGCGCAGGCGCTGGGCAGCCCTGGCAGCGATTAGCCTGCTGGCCTTAGGCATCGGTGTGCAGCAGTGGTTAGAACGCACGGTCCGCGCCGCAGACGGCTACTTTTTCGAGCCGTTTTCTGCGCCGACAGCCGATATGGAAGACTTGTTGCAGGCGCTTGGCGAAGAGGTCGCGGAGGAGCTAAAGCGTTCTGGAGAGCTGTCGGTCACGCTGGCTGATGGCCGTTCACTGCCCTCAAATTCTCGCGTTACCGGCCGGGCCAGTGATAGCCAGCTGCTGATCAGGGTGTCGTCACCAGCCACGGGTAAAGCCGTATTCGAGCGCAGCTATGGGCTGGAGGATGATCTCGGCGCGGTCCGAACTCGAGTGGCCAAAGATCTGGGCAAGCTGGCGGGTAAGCCCCAGGATTTAGCGCCAGTACCTTCTAGTGAACTCTACCGGGACTACCTGTCGGCAGCGGCCTTGATGCGCGAGTCGCCGACAGTGACCCGCATGGAAAGGGCCCGCGCTGCACTGCAGGAGATCATCACCAAGGCGCCAAACTTTGGTCGTGCCCACGCGCGGTTGTGCAATGTCGAACTGCAAATGTACTCCGAGACCGCAACACCCGAGGACTTTGCCTCGGCCCAGACTCACTGCAACGCTGCACTGCGCATTAGCAAGGGAGACTTGGAAGTGACCTTGGCTA
>JAVJHY011611720.1:0-10203 GCA_035593235.1 Phascolosoma agassizii
AGTTTTTTCTGACTTTCACCAAAATCAAGAAAGATAAAAATTACAGCACTTAATTGGCCTAAATATGGGTGGAGTTTGGCTGCCAACGCTTCTGTACCTGTGGCATATTCAAGTTCAATACAGGCCAATTTTTCTAAAACCTGTTCAAAGGGGGAAAGAGATCGGCCCGATTGAAAGTGAATCATTTGTGAGCCACTGGCAAAAATATCTAAAAGATATTCTTGTTGATCAATCCAGTTGGCGACTGAGGCTGTGAGAGAAATGGCTGCTTCAAAAGCTTCCTCACACTTTATGGGGTGTTTTTTCTGAATTTCTGAGCGCAAACTGGCATCGAAGACCAGGCCCAGACGCACAAAGAATTCCTCTTGGTATTCACGGGTGGCAAGTTTTCCTGTTTTGGCATAAGATGACCAATGTATATGTTTGGGATTGTCTCCTTCGATATAGTTTCTTAAACCTTTAAACTCCATCGAATCCCCCACGTTAGAAGTCATGATCAGACCACCCGGTTGGTATTTTCGTTCTAATCTTAAGGTTAAATATTGAATTTGACGGTATTTGGGATAGACGATGATCTGATGTGCGATAGGAAAGCGGTGCCACCAGCGAAAAAGTCCTAAGGGAAATGTACTGTAAACCTGTATCTCACTGATTTTGTATATCCCCCGTCGGGGTGGCTCAAAGTTGACGCTCCAAATGTCTTCCCCTTCTTTGGCCAAAGAAAGTGTATTTTGAAAGAAAATGTTTGGGTGTTTTTCAAAGACCAAACCGCCTTGGATCTGAATTTGGGGAAAGCGGTGTTTGTTTTTGACCTTGAGTTCAATGGGGCTGTTTTCCCCCGCTAAAATAGGTAAGTTGTTTTTGAAAGTAAGCTTTAAAAAGCGAGGGCGTAAAAAAAATCCGAAAAGACAGGCCGTGATCGCCATACCAAAGAGAGTACAGAAGAAAATATAAATTAAAATCTCAGTGCCGACCAAGCCAAGAGACAGGCTGATTAAAAAAACCAAAAGCACAGCTTTTCCTTCGGCTGTTAAATATCGCTCATAGAGATTCCGCAACAGAATCAATCCGTTTTCACGGCGAAAATGATGGTATAAGTCTTTAAAAAACTGCTTGAACACTAACGGGGAACAGCGACTTCATTTAATACTGTTGCCAAAACATCACTTTTCAGGACCCCCGCATACTTGGCTTGATGGTTCAATTGTAAGCGGTGGCCAAGGACAGCTTGAGCCAAGCTCTTAATATCTTCAGGGGTAACAAAGTCACGTTCGTATAAGAATGCCCTTGCTTTGGCAGACTGGAATAAAGAAAGGCTTCCTCTTGGGCTGATTCCCAATTGAACCTGGGGATGTTCACGGGTGGCCTGTACCAAGTTCAAGAGATAAATAGCCACGTCTTTTTGAACACTGACCTCTTGAACCTTATTTTGTAAGTCCAAAATATCAGATTTTGTAAGCACTGCTTTTAAGTCTTTTAAGGGAGAGGATGTACTTTGTTGATAGAGCATGTCCAATTCCTGTTTGGCTTGGGGATAACCCAAACTGACTTTCATCGCAAAGCGATCCATTTGGGCCTCTGGTAAAGGGTAAGTTCCGTGATACTCAACAGGATTTTGGGTGGCAATCACCATAAAGGGAGAAGAGAGTGGGTTTTGGTTTCCATCAATCGAAACCTGTTGTTCAGCCATCGCTTCTAAAAGGCTAGACTGTGTGCGGGGAGAGGCCCTGTTGATCTCGTCAGCCATGAGGATATGAGTAAAGATAGGGCCTTTATGAAAATGAAACTGGCTGTCATGGGTATTAAAGATGGATGTGCCTAAAATATCTGAGGGTAAGAGGTCTGGGGTGAATTGAATGCGTCTAAAATCACACTCAATGGATAGGGCAAAGGCTTTTGCCAAGGTTGTTTTACCTATTCCGGGGACATCCTCTAATAAAACATGCCCATGGCTCAGTAATGCAATAATTAAGAGTTCAATTTGTGCTTCTTTGCCTAAAATCACCCGGTTGATATTGTTTTTTAAATTCTCTAATGAATGGTGCGTCATCTCTAATTAATCTATTTGCCTTTGTTGTATTGGATCAATTCAATCTTACTATACAATGGGGGCTTTGAAACTGGTTCGGTTTACAAACGAACCAAGAGGCTGCCACCCATTTTTTGGGTTAACCAAGGGATTTGGATGAGCCAGCGGGCCAAGGGGTTCATATACTGCTTGTACTCTGGCTTCTGTTTGAATTGGGCCGCATAGGATAAGTCTCCCACCTCTACCAATTCTTGTTGAGTTAGAAATTGTTTGAGCTGTTTAACCCCCCAGTAAATAGGGGCTGACACATCTTCTGCAGGGGTTTGAGCCGCCTTTAAGTTAAATTCGCCCATTACATCACAGGCCAGCAAAGCCCCTGGGAAATTTTCTTTGAGATGCCTTAATAGATGCAGTACCCGAGGTTTAGGGAAGTACATAAAAAGGCCTTCAGCAATGAAAAACACATCTTTAGGGTCATATTTTTTAAGGTGTGCCATCCAGTCAGGCTCAAAAGCTGAGTGGGCGATATGCCAATGGCGTTCTCCTGATACTCCCAATGATCCCCTAAGTTGAATCAGCTCTGGCAGGTCAAGTTCATACCAGTCGTGTGATCGCAACTTTGTGCGGGTGTAACGGGTTGAGAAACCACAGCCCAACTCAACAAGTACTTTGTCTTGGGTGTGTTTAAAATGGATGTTTAAATTGCGGTCTAAAACATCCGTTCGGATCGCGATCGCCTTTTGCAAAATGGGATGGTACCATTGGTTCACTGAGTCACTGTAAAAAGGACGCAGCTTTTCATACCAAGTGAGGGCCTCTTGGTCTTTAAACAGGCCTTGGGGCTTGATGTGTTCTTCTGCACGGGCTCTGAGTCCCCAAAGGCTGGTTGCGGGTATTCCTTCTAACATAAAGGGTATTATATAATATTTGCTTATTTACATATTTGTAATTTTAAAAGGAACTTTTGTATTATTGGGGCGTCTAATAATTTATAATAGACAGATCTGCCATTTGTAAAAGGATAATTTATGAAACCCACCCTCAAACTCTTAAAGCTTTCTCTGATCTTTTCTCTGGCAAGCTTTTCAAGCTTTACTTTAGTCGCACCACCTGCTCAAGCCTGTGGGGGATTTTTTTGTACCACCCAGCCCATAGATCAAGCGGGTGAGCGCATCCTTTTTGCCAAAGACGGTGATGAGATGGTGGCCCATGTGCAAATTCAATATACTGGGCCGTCTGAAGAGTTCTCTTGGATAGTTCCTGCACCGACCCCCCCTAAATTGGGTGTGGGTTCTGACGAGTTGTTTAATATTCTGCGCAATGCCACCCGCCCCAGTTTCCAAGTGGATATTAAGCAAGTGGGCATGTGTCAGCCTGTTCCTGAAATTACAGCTGAACCCACGGCTGAGGCCACGGTTGAACCCACAGTAGCACCTTCTATCAATATTATTTCCCAGCAGTCTGTTGGGCCTTTTGAATCGGTTGTTTTAAGTGCGAAAACCCCTGATGACCTTAAAAATTGGCTCAAAGAAAATGGCTATCAGGTGCCAGCCAATGTGGATCCCCTTTTGGATCCCTATGTTCAAGAAGGCTTTTTCTTTTTGGCCTTGAAATTAAAGAAAAACAGTTCAACAGGGGATTTGCAACCAATTACCATGCGTTATAAGGGTGACAAACCTATGATCCCCATTCGCCTCACCGCTGTTGCCGCTACCCCTGATATGGATGTGCAAGTGTGGCTATTGGGTCAGCACAGAGGGGTTCCTGTGAATTACAATCATGTACAAATTAACCCCGCCCGTATCAATTGGGGGTCCGGGGGTCGCAATTATCGCCAGACTGTGATTGAGGGCATTAATGAAGCGGGAGGCAAAGCCTTTGTGACGGAGTATGCTGGAGACAGTCAGCTGACCAACCTAAATACCTTGAGCCCAAGCCGTTTTAATTTGGGAGAGCTGCTCGAAGCAACAGAGCCTTTGGCGTTTCGAAATCTGGTAATTCGGCAAGGCTTTTTCAAGAACAGCAGCCGTTTTGATTTGGCCCAAGCCCAAGAGCTGGCCTTCTTAAAGCGTTATATTAAAAAACCGGATTCTCTTCTCGATATTTCGGATGATTTTTTTCTGAACAACCTTTCCCAGTTTGCGGCCCTTTTGGAAAGCAAAAAGATCACCGTGAATACCTCAGTTGCCTTAAAAGAACTTCAAGAAAGAGTTATTGAACCCTTACATGAGATCCAGAATCTCTTTCGCACCTACCCTTATTTAACGGCACTGTACACCACATTGTCACCTGAAGAAATGACCTTGGATCCGAGTTTTGACTTTAATCCAGATTTGCCTAAGGTTTCAAATCAGTTTCGAGCCACAGCGACCCAACTCTGCTCTCCTGATAAAGCCCCTTTTGAGGTGCCCTATCAAATAGATACCCAAACCGAACCGAGCTTGACCTTTGAGATCGAAAGCTTGAGAGACAACTTAGATAAAACCCCTGCGGCTCTGAAAGTGGAGCAACTCTCTCCAAGTGGTCAGGGAGACCCTGTAAAAGACAATACAAAAGTAATTCTCAAAGCAGCTCAAGCGAGTCTTAAAACCAAGGTTGACGGACCTGATGCGCATCCTTTTGCTTCTGCCGATCCGACCCCAGTTTCCTCTTCTTCTGGTGAGTTGTCTTTTCCCTCGTCCGCCGGTCCGGGGTGTTCTTGTCAGGCACCGGGCCAGCCTTTTTCAGATGAGGGCAGTGACGCCCCGAAAGCAGGGGCTGCTTATGCCTTTCTTGGCTTGGGATTCTTGGCTTGGCGCAAAAGAAAGAAGAACTGATACTGAGTCAGTTCGAGACTATTGGGTTCATACCCGTTATGTGAGTGCCGGTTTTGTCGAGCTTAGGCTTCTAAAGTGTGGCTTTGAGATAGAGGGTGCCAAAATGAAGTGCTCCTTGACGCTTCATTTTTTCTTTTTCGTAAAACAGCTTCAAAGGCGGAAACCTTTTTTGCCAAGGCAGGATCTTTTAAGTTGACCTTTTTTAAACGCTTGAGAACGGTTTGGGCCTGCGACTCAGACTCTAGTTCAGAAGCCAAAGCTTCAGTATCAAGATAGGGCAAGAGTTGAGAGAGGTTCTTAGTTGACGTATTGTTTACAATATTGACCAAGGCACTTTCTTGAAGGGAATCTGTTTGCTGGTCCATGAGGTAGTTCATTAAATGCGCCTTTTCAGAAGGGGCCGCCCTTTGACTGATTTGAACCAAGGCTTGACTTAACCCCTCTGAGGTGATGGCAGACATGTCAAATTTTTTAACGACCTCATCTTGCGTGTCTGAAACTCCCAGTTGACGTAATTCTTGACGCACTTGCCCTGTTAATTCAGATTCACCCGCCACAGCATTCACAGCTGTGGCTGCCAAAGCCACGGTTCCTGCTGTGGCCAAAACAGGGGCCGAAATTGCTGCACCTGCACCATATAGAGCTGTTAAGCCAATATTGGCCGCAGCCAAACCAGCGCTGCCAGTTTGCACCGCATGAGACGCCGTCCCAACCATATCTTCATTCTGGATTTCTTTATAGGTTTCTTGGGCTTCGGTGATCACCTTGGCGGCCTTACATAAATTATCAGCCGCTTTAAAGAAATTTTCTGAACCAAAGAGTTTTAGGTTTTCCAAGGCCATCATTTGTTCAGAACGCCAACCTATATTTTTTCCGATAAAGGCGGCGCCGTCTTTTGCCACACTGGCCCCGGTATTGATGCTTTCAAGGGTTTTATTGGCTACTTGGGCAAATTGTCCCCAGTCATCAGGATTCGGTTTTGTAATGCCTTTGGTCAAATAACCTGACATACCGTCGGTATGAATATCACTGACCATACCTGAAAATGCGACGGCACTTAAAAACCCTTTTACATTCCGTTCTGCGGTCCCATGTAATTGGGCTGAGGAGAGCTCAGATCCAAGCTTATTACCCTTCATCTTCTGTTCGAATTTTTCCATTCTTTTTGAGAGCACAGCAAAGGCATCTTTGTCTGGCAGGTTTTCACCTAAGGCTCCCATTTCTTCCCAAAGGGCGCTCACTCCGTGCTGAGAGTGAAGTAAGGTCATTGCCTTTGCGCCTTCTCCCAAGGCTTTGTCAAATCGATCAGCTACAGTATTCAAGTTGCCCCAAGATTTTTTGAGTGACGAATCTTCAGTTTGGGTTGCTTCGACCTGACTCATAATATGCTGGTCAATCAGCTTGGCTGATTTTTGGGCATCTTTTGGGAAAAAAGACTCAGGTTTAAGTTTTAAGTTCAATGCCAAATCTGTTTGAGCGGCTAACTGAGGGTCTACCAAAGCCAAAGTGCGCAAATCATGTTTAATTTGTTTTTCTGTATCAGCAGAGGGTTGCCCTTGAAGCTTTTGGACATAGTCAGAGCTTAGCATTTCATTTTTCTTTGATTGGGCTTGAGCATAGATGTCAGGGCCCAAAGTTTCTGTTAAAAAATCATTTTTATGTCGCTGAAACCCCTGTTCCACCTTGGGGTTTTGAGAGAGCTTCATTAGATTTTCGTTTAAAAATGTTTCACGCATCCCCAAAACTGCTTTTGCTTGGGGATCATTTTTAAATTTGGGATCATGTTTGAGTTTGTGTAATAGGTTTAAAGTGCGCCCATATTTTTGTACGGGTGTATTTTTGTAACGGGGACTTTCTGATTGAAATAGATCTTGAACAGAAGCGCGATAGGCTGTTTGGACTTTTTCAAGTTGTTTTTCTGACAGGTTTAAAGGTGGGGTAGGCGGAGCAGTCCTGATCGTAGGAAAATTGGCTTGGGGTTCGGTGGCGTCAAAAGAGGCCACGATACTGGCCTTGCTTCCTGATAAATCAACCTGTTTCGGTAAGTGGATGGGCTTGGCCTGAGACGAGCGGATATCTAGCTTTGATTCTCGCTTTTGAGAGCCATTGGGTTGAGTGATTTCAGTTGGCAATACAGGCCCTATTGAAGCTGGGTTGTGGGGCTTATTAGAGACTTTAGACAAAGGATCTGCAGAATGGTGAGAGGGATTTGAAGCAGAGATAGAGGTCATTTTATTTAAAACTCCTGAAAATAAGCTGCTTTTAATATACCCTAAATATCTTGTTTTAGCTCATTAAACAGCTAAATATTATGAGTTTATTCTGTTTATGGCCCAGTTTAGGTGCTCGATAAGCATTTTGTCCTCAGAGTGTGTGTTTAAAAGCTCCTTTAATATGGGTTGTAGGCCTGGATTTTTGCTGTTTCCAGCGACCACAATGGCATTGCGAATAAATCCTCTGTACTTGGGGCGCTTAAGGGGGCTGCGGGGGGCTATCTTGAGTTCAAACTCACGGGGTGTTGTTTTTAATAGGGTGGCTAAGGGCGTTTTTTGGATCCATTCACGGGGAAAGAAATTCTTATGGGGGGTGGGTTTTGCAAATTTTAAATTCCAAGGACAGACCTCTTGACAGATATCACATCCGAACAATCGGTCTTCCATGGGCTCTCGCAATTCGAGAGGGATGGTTTCACGGGTTTCAATGGTTAAATAGGAGATGCAGCGCCGGGCATCCACTTGATAGGGGGCGATAATGGCATCTGTGGGGCAAGCCTCTATGCAGCGGGTGCATGAGCCGCAGTGCAAAGTATCAAAGGGCTTGCTCACAGGGACTTCTAAACTGATTAATAAGCTGCCCAATAGAAACCAGGATCCCTTTTGAGGGTGGATTAAGTTAGTGTGTTTTCCCATCCAACCCAGTCCAGCCCTCTGAGCCAAACCTTTTTCGAGCAGAGGCCCTGAATCAATAAAGCTGCGGTGCTCCAACTCTGGGTATTGGCCCTTTATTTTTGTGGCCAATTCTTCTAACATGCGTTTGATCAGGTGATGGTAGTCTTCCCCTTTGGCGTAGCGGGCCAAACGGTATTCTGGTGACTCTACTTCAGGCCAATAATAATTACAGGCCACCATGATAATACTTTTGGCTGAAGGTAGGAGCTGTTTCATGTCCTGCTTTAGAGGCAGGTGGCGCTCCAAAAAATGCATTTCCCCCTGAAAGCCTTGATCGAGCCATTTTTGGTATTGGCCCAGTCCTTCAGGGGGTAAAATGTCTGTAAAACCAATCAGGTCGAAACCGATTGACTCGGCTTCGACCTGAATGAAATTTTGTATTGAAACTATGCTGCTAAATGCGCTTTGGCTTTATTAACAACTTGTTCAAAGGTTTTAGGATCATGGATCGCTAATTCAGACAAGACTTTACGATTAAGATCGATCTTGGCTTTCTTAGTGCCATTGATGAACTGACTGTAGTTCATACCTTGGGCCCGGACGGCAGCGTTGATACGTGCAATCCATAAACGACGAAAATCACGTTTTTTCGTGCGTCTGTGAATGGTCGCATTTCTCAGTGCTTTGAAGACTGACTCTTTGGCTGGACGGTACAAGCGATGTAAACTACCGCGATGTCCCTTGGCCAACTTTAGAATTTTCTTATGCCGTCTGCGAGTAACTTTTCCACCTTTAACGCGCATGTTTCTTTCTCCTTATTGCGTTTAACGCAAATATTTTAAATAGGGCAATTGAAGTAAAGCACGGGGTTTATCGGCTTTATCAACATCTGCCATCATGGAGAGACGACGCTTTCTTTTGCGGCTTTTTTTACCAAGAATATGGCTTTTATAAGCTTTACGTCTCATTAACTTTCCAGAGGCAGTCAACTTATAACGCTTTGCAGCGGCACGCTTGGTTTTCATTTTAACTTTCATTGACTACTTATTCTCCCTTTTAGGACTCAATATCATGATGATACGATACCCTTCCAATTTAGGTTCTCTTTCGTAGACAGAGATCTCTTCAACACTTGCAGCAAAACGGTGAAGCAAGGCCACCGCCAACTTAGAATGTTGCATTTCTCTGCCCCGTAGGCGCACAACCATTTTGACTTTATTGCCTTTCTCCAAAAAATTCTGGAGACGTTTTTGACGAACTTGATAATCATGTTCGCCAACTTTATAACTCAAAGTAATTTCTTTGAGTTTAACAATGTGCTGTCTCTTCTTGGCATCTTTGCGACGTTTGTCTTGTTCGTAGCGATGACGGCCAAAATTCAACAACTTACATACAGGCGGGTTGGAAGCCAAACTTACAACAACCAGATCGAGATCTGCTTCCCTTGCTCGTTCAAGAGCCTCTTCTCGACTGACAACACCGATGGCCTCTCCCTCAGCTCCAACTAAACGGATTTCCGGAGCGCGGATCTGATCATTAATCGGTACAGGCTTATCTCTTCTCACAGTGGGTTTAGATTTCTTCGCGATGGCTGTTACGAGCCTACCTTTCAAACTTTTTATAATCAAAATACTGCTAGCCATTGTAACATAGATATTTGACAACGGGGCACTTTGGATACCTTCTTTTTGGCTTTGATTTTTGAGGGAAGAAACTTAAGTACTAAATTCTCTATCAAAGGGCTTAATCTCAATAGCGTATATGAGTTAAAATGATGCATTATTCTAACTATTTGTATAAGAGGCCCTGCTGTGAAAAACATACCCGTTAAATCCATATTCAGTGAATCAGACACCCATCTCGATCAAGCAATCCAGATTTCAGGCTGGGTCAGAACCAGTCGCAACTCCAAAAAATTTGGTTTTATTGAACTGAATGATGGCAGTTGTTATAAAAATATTCAAATTGTATTTGATGAGAGCCTTGATAACTTTGAGGCTTTGTGCAAGCTGACCATTGGAACCTCTCTTGAAATCCAAGGGACTTTGGTTGCATCTCAGGGCAAGGGCCAGTCCGTTGAAATTCAATCTACCCAGGTGGTTATTTTGGGTTTGGCAGATTTAAGCAATCCGATTCAGAAGAAACGCCATACCTTTGAGTATTTGAGAACCATTCCCCATTTGAGAATGCGTACGAATACATTTTTAGCGACCTTTAGAGTGCGTTCACTTTTGTCCCATGCCATTCACAGCTTTTTTCAAGAACGCAATTTTGTGAATGTACACACTCCCATTATCACCTCGCATGATGCTGAGGGGGCCGGTGAAATGTTTCGGGTTAGTACCTTGGATATGAAAAACACGCCACTTACAGAAGAGGGTGATGTCGATTATTCAAAAGAGCTTTTGGGTCAAGAAAGCTATTTGAGTGTCAGTGGCCAACTCAATGTGGAACCCTTTTGTTTTGGTTT
>JAVJHY011611830.1:0-10202 GCA_035593235.1 Phascolosoma agassizii
CATTTAAATGGGGTTTTGATTACTGAACTGGTAGAAGACGAAGCTGTTTTGGATACCGAAATCCCTGAGCTAAAAACCCGGATTCAAAAGATTTTAAGCGGCGAAATCCCTGCTGTGATTGAACCCCCTACTGAAGATGAAGAGGAAGCTGAAGCCCTTGTCTAAACCCCGTATTGTTTTTATGGGCACACCAGACTTTGCTGTGCCCTGTTTAAAAGCCTTAATTGACGCTGGCTATGATGTCCCCATGGTTGTCACCCAACCTGACAAGCCTGTGGGCCGCAAGCGTAAGTTGACTCCCCCACCCGTTAAAGTTTTTGCCGAAGCCCAAGGGATAAAGGTTTTACAGCCTCATAAAGTTCGCAAAAACCCAGAGCTGAGAGAGGCTCTCTCAGCCATCGAAGCCGACCTTTTTGTAGTGGTTGCCTATGGAAATATTCTGCCCCGTTCTGTCTTGGAGATTCCTAAACAGGCCTGTATCAATGTTCACGCCTCTCTATTGCCAAAATATCGGGGGTCAGCCCCGATCCAGTGGTGTATTGTACAAGGTGAAGCCATGACAGGCGTGACCACCATGTTAATGGATGTGGGCATGGACACCGGGGATATTTTATTAAAACGTGAGATTCCAATTCTCACTGAAGACACAGGGATCACCCTCTCTGACAAACTCTCTCAATTGGGGGCTGAAGCCCTGATTGAAACCCTGCCTTTGTTTTTATCAGGAGAGCTTAAGCCTGTGCCTCAAAACCATGATGAAGCCACCGTGATCTCCATGCTAACAAAAGAGCACGGTCTGATCGACTGGTCAAAATCAGTGACTGAGGTTTACAATCAAATCCGAGGATTTAAACCTTGGCCTGAAAGCTATACCTATTACAATGGCCTCTCTCTCAAAATCAAGGAAGCCCGAGTCTGCCTTGATGAAATAGAGCACCTTGGCGTACCAGGCCAAGTGGTCGGTCTAAAACAGCACAGTTTTATGGTGCGCACAGGCAATGGCGTGATTGAAATTCTGCGGGTACATTTGGCCGGTAAAAAAGAAGTCTCTGCTGGGGACTTTGTCCGAGGACAGCATTTGGAGTTGGCAAGTATATTTAGCTCATCAGCCCTTGCTTAGGCAGAGGCTGCTATCTATGCACGTGAAGCGACGTTAAAACCATCACCCAAAATGCTCTCTGATAGAAGTCAGCTCCGCTTTTGAACTCAGGCTTTGCCTTGTTCACATACAAAGCTCTTTGCCTCTGGGGTTTCAACTTAAAGCGTGTTCGTAAGAATTACTGGGGTGCTTTCCCGCAGGGATTTACTCCATTTTTGACCTCGAAGAATACCTTAAAGCTGATGTTGAAGGGTTTAACCTATGCAACACTCTCCGAAGTCTCCAGATTCAAGACCACAGTAAAAGTGCTTCCTTTTCCAAACTCACTCTCAAGTTGAATATCCCCACCCAATAAATGCATTATTTTTTTACTGATAGACAATCCAAGTCCCGTGCCGCCATACTCTCTCTGAATACTGAAATCCACTTGACCAAAATCCTGAAACAGCTTAGCGATGTCTGATTCTAAAATTCCAATGCCCGTATCTTCAACCTCAAATACCCATTGAGGCACCGAGCCCACAAGCTGCATATAAATGCGAATTGTAATCATGCCATTCTGGGTAAATTTACAGGCGTTTGAAATTAGATTTAATAATACTTGTAGTAAACGGTGTTTATCACTCAGTACTTGATATCCAGGCTCTATATCTATTTTGAGAGTGTATTGGTTGTGGTTTTCAAGAACCAACTCCTTGAGATGGCTTTCGAGCAACTGAACAAAATCTAAAAGAACAAAGGGAGCCAAATTCACCTCAAGGGTGCCTGAATTCATTTTAGAAACATCTAAAATATCATTTACGATCCCTAAAAGGTGGACACCATTTGCATTGATCCGCTTTAAATAGGTTAGATATTTTTCTGGAATATCATTTAATTTTTTTTCTAATATTCCAGAAAACCCAATGATGGAATTCAAAGGTGTTCTGAGTTCATGGCTCATATTGGCTAAAAAGAGATCTTTTTGTTGATTGATCAGCTCGCCTAGTTCTTTGGCTTGATAAATTTGGGTGATATTTAACCTTAGAAGCAGGGCCATTGACAAAGCGAAAGCCATTAAACCCCAATAGGTCATATCATATCCCCAAGGCAGCCGCCCCAAAGATACAAATACAAAATGGATCACCGGAACCATTAGAGATAAAAAACCAGTCATAAAAATAGTGGCTTCTGTTGGTTGGATTTTACTGTTACGAATGACTAAAAGCACAACCAAAATCAGATCAATAATAATAAAACATTGAAAGGGAAAAAGGGTATCCGAAACCTGAAGCACACCCACAAAAGCCAAAGATAACGCTCCAAATGCGTATATTAATTGTGTCACTCCAACCATCTGTAAGGTTTTTTTCCAAAGGGTGAAAATTTCAGCAATAAAAATAAGCAAAAAGGAGGGTGCAAGATACAAAGTAAATAACTCTACCCACCGCCAAATCACTGGTGCATTTATAAATAACTGTTTGGTTTCTGTTCTACTTAAAGTAAATAAACCCGTAGTGAAAGAAAACAAAGCCAAGCTGATAAAGGGCAATACAGACATCGAAGGTGAATAAATCAAAAGTAAAACACCTCCCAAAAACACCAAAAATATCCCAACAGCCAATCTTCCCGAATCAAATAAAATCATACGGTGAATATGTTGAACAGGCTCTCCTATTTGAGGCGCACCAAATATACCAATCATCCGATGGGGTGAGTATATTTTAAATACTATTTCATCACCGTATTTAGCACCATTTAAAGGGATCATATGCCAACGGAAACCCGGATAGACAAACCTATCAGCGTCTTTAGGGATTTCTCCAAATTGATAGATTTTTTTAGAATTTTGAAATACTTCAAAGGCTTGGTCCACCCCACGAATATAGAGATGAGGGGAGTAAAAGGACAAGGGTTGGGGTTTAAGTCGAAACCAAACCACATTTCTTTTTTCACGCTGTGGCGGATTTAAGGGTTGAGCAATGCCTTTCCACTTACCGTTTGATTCCCAACGGTACTCCCACTTATCAATCACAAGGGGTGGAGAGTTTTTATTATAAAAAGGAACCTCTGAAGTTTTACAACCATAGAGTGTTGCTAAGAGAGACAAAAACAGAAAACATTTTTTCATGATATAGCATCATAGCCTATAACGATACTCTGAACAATAAGTAAGTAAAAAAAATCAAACTCGACTTGAGCCTTCACTTTGATTTTACTCGATACTGTCCTTTTAATTTACTAGGCGATTAAACTCATAATGACATAAAACTGCCCGGAGTTGTTGATATACAGGGCTTGATTAAATATCAATTCCCTAGTGAGGCCAAGCCAGTCAACTGCTCTACAGTCATGTAGAAGGTGCCGCGTGCTCGCCATCTTTTTCAGAGGTTTTCATGGGGCAAAGAACCCTTGGTATTGGCTTTCCCGCCGTTAAATTGCAGCCATTAATATGGGTCTTAAACGGGGAGAGTCAATCAGTTAACAATCACTCACAAAAAAATGGCATAAAAGCACCAGGGTTAGTGTACAAATAAGATACCCTAAGCCCAAAAGAAAAACTGACTCCAGTCAGACGCATCTTGAACACACGGCAACAAATCAAACCCAGCCCCTCATCCACAAAACGGAGTGAGAGTGGCAGATTTGTGCATGAGCAAGGCAGGGCCTAAGCTCAAAAGCGGAACTTACTCCGGTAAGAGAGCATTTTGAGCGCAGGTTCTAACGCAGCCTCATGTGCCAATCTCGCACTCTTACTTGGTGCGACGCCAGATTTGTGTCTTCCCTAGAATAGGATTAAACACATAACCCCTGACTTCTAAAACCTTGCTTGATTTGAGCTTCATCTTACAAGAGTAGGTTTTTCCATCTTCAGGATTGTAAATAGTGCCCCCGACCCATTCGCCACCTTTGTATGAGAAGCCATTTAAGAGGGTCATGCCTATAATTGGGCGTTTTTTGAGTTTGGCAGAAGGGTTTTTCATGTCTAATTTAGGTTTTCCATTGCGCTTGGGAACTTTGAGCCAAATGATTTTACCAAAATATTTGCCCCCTTTTTTGAAAACCTGAATTCTAGACTTGTTATTGACTGTGGCCCATTTGCCGACAATATCATTGGCTGAGGCTGCCAACACACTTTGGGGTATCATCAGGCTACCGGCAATCATTGTGACGGTCATTGTTTTTACTAAGCTTAAAGACATGGAGAACTCCTTCGATAAATGAACATAGAAGCCTTTATACCTCAAATTGACTGATCAGGTCAATACGCGATGCTTCAAACACATGAAAATCAATCCATTTTAAAGTGATTCGGACTTTAGTCGAGTTTCAGTCGAACCAGTTTTTTCCTTAAGCGTTCACAAAAACCATCGAAATCTTTGCCCATCAAATCATATTGACAGACATCCACTGGAAAGATAGGGATAGTTGTGGGCCCGGCTTCAAGACGGGCCAACCAATCTTGGTAAAGCTCATTGATTTCACTGAGATAGCCGATATCAATCTTCTGCTCATAGTCCCGCCCCCGTTTTTTTATTTGCTCTAATAAACGCTCGGTTGAGGCATGCAAATAAATAATCAAATCAGGGGGGTGCAATAGGTCAGTCACCGTAAAAAAGAGGCGGCGGTAGTTTTCAAATTGAATGGGTGAAATAAATCCCCGATTGTATTGATGCTGGGTAAAAATATGAAAATCCTCATAAATAGAACGATCATGAACCACATTGGTCCCCGTATGAATCATTTTTTGAATCTGTTTTTGTTGATCAACCCTTTGTCCAAAAAAGTAGACCTGCATCTCAAAACAAATCTCTTTGCCTTTGCCCGCATAATAATCCGCTAAATAGGGATTGTCATCCAAATGCTCATAAAAAGTATGGTAGCCAAATTCTTTGGCTAAATTTTTAGTTAGTGTTGATTTCCCAACCCCTGTGGTTCCGGCCAGTACAATATAATTAGACATCATTTGCTCCCTTTGAATCAGAGTTCATCAAACCAAATTGTGAGGGGGCTGTCAAGATCTGGCAGTGTAATTTATTTTATTGATTTAACTAAATTTTAGCCAATATTTAGTCTTTTCATGACATTATTAAAATATTCAGCACATATAATAAAATTAACCTTACTTTTGGAGACCTTTATCATATGCCATCCATTTCACAAAACAACCTGATTCAACTGGTCAATCAATACGACTCAAACAAAGATGGCATCATGCAGGAATTGCAAATCAAGGGAGCGGCCAAACAAAGTATTGACACAAACAAAGATGGTTCTATCTCTAAAAATGAGCTTGTGTCGGGCTTAGCCCAAGATAAAGTAAAAATTCAAAATGGTGACGTTCTCCAAAGTGGCATCAAACAAAACCTGCATATTTGGGGAAAAGAAACCTTAGAAAATGTAAATACATCCATTACACGCACCCTTAAATCCCCTCATGTTTGGGCTCCCAGAGCAGCTGATAGTTTCGGCCTTGTTCTAGATATACTGGTCGAAGACACCCGCTCCTATTCTGAACAGCAGGCCGATCGCCGCCGGGGTTTAGAAAGCAGTAATTTATCTTATATGGCCGCTGTGGGTAGCATGCGCTCCACCTTAAGATCTGTGGCTGACATGACCCAAGACGGAAGCGACTCACAAACAAAAGCTGTACATCAAATGGCAAAACAAGGGCTAAACAGCTCCTTAAGATGGGGCACAGGCATTGCTGTTACAGGCCTCTTACTGGGAGCCAGTGGTTTAGAGTCAATGAATGATGGCTTGCAAACGTCTTATAGCTCACTCAAGGGCACCCTGTCTCAGATCAAAATTAAAACCTCAAACTTGCCTCAACCTATACAGCATTTAAACCAATTGGATCGGACCTTAAATGAAAGCTATCAACACCTCAATCAGCTTGAAAAACAAACCACTCAAAACCAATCCACCTTTGCCGCATTAAATAAACAAGCTGAGGATATGGATGCCCAAGTGACCGGCCGACTCAAACCATACGCCTTAATTGGTGCAGGAGTGGGCGCTGTTGTGGGAGCCACAGCAGGGTACTTTATGGGTGATAAGAGCATGAACTCAGTCGCCATAGGTGCAGGCATTGGTACGGCAGGTGCCGCAGCCATGGGGGCCTTTACAGGGAGTCAAATTGACCGCTCTTACGAGAAAAGTGCTGAAAGCTTGCGGGCCCAAGTTCAAACATTGACCTCTTTTCAACCCCAAAAAGTCAAATCGTCTCTAAATCAAGCCAATCAAGCCCTCTATCAACACGCCAATCAAGCCCAAGGCTCTCAAAACCTCGACTCAGCCCAAGCCTTAGACACACAAATTCAAGGCTCCCAAGCCAAAGTAAACAGTTTGGCGGGACAATTGGATCAGGTGCAGGCTGCCTATCAGCAAGCCACTAAGAAATAAACACAGGCCATTTTAAGAGCTGATCTTACCTGTTTGGGCATCAATCAAAAGAGGGCCATAATCAGAGAGCACTTCCCATTGCATTTTGTAGTTCAATGAAATCGCATAAACAGGAAATAACACCCACCCATTTTGATTTGCAATGCCCATCGCTTGGTCACTGTCTATTGTCCAAACAGGCGATATGGGTTCTTTAAAAACCCGCTCTAACTCAATGCTTGTATCCCCATCAACCATCAAGGCTTTGGCTTTTTTTTCTGCTGTAAAATAATAAACCCAATCAAAACTTCGGCCATTCTCATCAATCCAACGGCCCTCGACTCTCACGAGTTGGGCCGAACTATCCCATATATTGGCCCTGATTTGGGCTCTGGCCACCCCATCCTTGGCTGAATTATATTTTATTTTTTTCAATGCCAGTGATTCATCTGCTAGAGGGACTGGATTGAGTTCTCTCACCGTCTGGGGTTCTTGACAGGCACTCAAAAAACATAGGATTAAAAAGAGAGTCTGTCTTTTGAACTGCATAGAGGCCTTCTTTATTGAAAGTTTGTACTCAGTATACCCTTAGCCCCAAAGTAAAAACCGCTTCCAAGCCCATTCGGCTTTTGTTTTCCAAGCTTCTAGAGAGCGTGCCAATGTGACGCTTAAGGCAATCATAATGAACCCACTGCCCATTAAAAGAAGCCACCTAAACCACCAGACCTCTTGGTGGGTGCCTATCCAAAGCCCTGATTGTATCCCACAGGTAATCAACGCCATTAAAATACCCATAATCAAAAATATTTGAAGCCTGAAGACAAAGGCTGAGATCAAAAGTAGAATACAGAGCCCTGTCCACTCAAGACCATAATAACCTTGAAAAAAACTTGTGTACTCAGGACTGGGTGTTTGGGCACTCATCACAGGGATGAAGAAAAACCCACAGATTCCCAAAACATAAATAATGTTTCTCTCTTTTTTATCTTGAAAACTATACCGAGACAAAACCATAACACTTGAGGCCAGAATGGGCAATGCCAAGTGATACCTTATCGCTATAGACCAGTTTGAGCCCATCAACCAAGGCAACCAAAACAAGTGCAGCATGATATTCAACCACCAATAGCCACGGATCTCTTTGCGCTGGTAAAAAAGGACACCAAAATAAAGTAAACAGGCTGAAACTTGAACCCATAGCAAATCTGTTTTTGGGGCAATAGAATCAGAGGAGACCCAAAATAGGTTAAGGGTTCCCAACAGACTTGACGGAAAAATCCAAGCCAAATAATAAAGAGGCTTCTGAAAGTATTCCGTGGGCCACCTAAGAACCCTTAGCTTGGCATGCCCACGATAACACAAAAAGGACACTCCCAATCCCATGAGACTCATGGTAACTGAGTTTAGCGAATATTTATATAGGCCCATTCCCACCCCCAGAATGGCAAGTTCACTCAGAAATTTACTTTGTAACTTATAGGCTATAAAAACACCTGACAAAAGGGTCACAACCCAAAATATGGCCTCAATATAGATTGCCGCTGAGTAAATAAAACCAGCATGGTTGGCTTGGAGCTGCCAAAGCAGATAAATAATGGCCCATTGATATAGCAAATGCCCTCCTATAACCCCTTGATAAATAGGGTTTTCCTCTCTGTAAAAGACTCCCAAAAGCAGGAGGACCAAACCTGAAATGAGGAAGGGTATTGCGCCTAAAATAGGAAAGCCCCAGCCATCTGAAAAAACAAAAATATCTTTGTACAAGAAATAACTTTTATTAAAGATTTGAATCGCTCCCAAAGCCATGACCCCAGCAGAAGTCCAAAGCAAGCCTTGATAAATAAAAACAGGTTTTACCTTGTATCCCCACATCACCCCTGCCAAACCCACAAAATAAAGAGGCCAGATAGCAAGGTTTTCGGTGAACAAGAAACAACTGATTAAAAAGATATGCCCACCATAGATGCTAAAGGGCCATTCGCTTTTAAGATCATGACTGAGCATATAGGCTATCCCCCCTAAAAAAAGCAGGCTTAAGGACAAAGTAAATCTGAGCTCTAGAAAAGTCAACGCCGCCACCCCATGCAGACTGCCTATGCCTGCCGCAAAGGCAAAGACATAGGCCATGATTCTAAAGTGAGGGGTTAAGGCCGAGACAAGCAGCCTTAAGGACGCAAAATGGCTGAAATAGGCCAAGCCAATGGGCACAAAGAGCAAATAAATGGGTGGGTACAGTTGGGCTGATAGGGCCAATAAACCCGCCACACAAAACCCAAACTGGCTAAGATATAAGTGGCTGGGATGGTGAGAACGCAAGGCATGAAATCCATATGACAAAGCCAAACCCAAAGGTGTCCAAAATTGATACCCCGTATCAACACACCAAATCAGTATGGTAAAACTTGCCAGTCCATGGCTTAAAACGGCCAAATCACAAGATTCTTTGCGCTGTAAGTAATGGGGGAGAAACCGCTCCATGGCCCACAACCCAATGGACCAAAACAGGGTCATACCCGTTAAAAACAAAAGCAATTCATTGACATCAATAAAAAGGGGGGAAAGAAGCCACAGAGACAAAAGATGGATGCTGATAATCGAGAGAAAAAAACCAATCTGTTTGCGTTGCTTGATATAGACATAAAGCCAAAAACCAGAGATCACAGCCCAGTCTATGGACTGAATCTGAAATAGGACTCCAGGTTGGGCTTCTTTTAAACCAAAATAGAAATAATAATAAAACCAATCGCTGACCACAGGAAAGAGACTTAAAGAGAAAATCTGGCTTAGACCCACAAGCATGATGCCCAAGGTATAAAAGGGTGAACTGAAGTTGTCAATATGGGATTGATAGAGGCGAGAGCCCACTTGAATATGAGACATGCGGTGGGCAATGGCTTCTTTGAGATAAGACTGCAAAGACTGACTCCGGTCAAAACTTTCTCCTAGGACAATCCATAGACAGCCAATCAGGGTCATTAAAAGCAGGTGGCCTTCTGTTGAGATAAACTGGCCCAAGGCAAAATAAAGCCCTATGGTTCCCACAATCAATCCTGGATAAAGCCAAAGTTTTGAAATATAAACCCTGAGCTTGAGAATATAAAATAGGCCAGTAAACAGCATTGGAAAAGCCTCGTCCCTAAGCTTGAGCCACCCCCCCTCGGTGCCAAAGGCCATTTGTAACTCACCAAAGAAATAACGAAGCACCAGGACATTCAGAATAATCGCAGCCTGAAAAAAGGGTTGGGCCCACTTTTGGTCTTTCTCGTGAGCAGTCAAGGGATTCTTGCGGTCTCTCGCTTCCATGAACTCCTCGACCAGAATCCCCACAAAAAACCACCCCAAACTGAGGCTCACCAAACTCCAAGACTGATATTTTTCAGGCAATGCCTGTCCCATCAATTCCATCAGGCACTCTGTGTTTGCCAAAATCGCAAAATAGATCCAGACCCTTGAGGGATAAATTTTGAAAATCAGAATATAGACCAAACTGGCTGAAAAGGCAAAGTCAGCCTGACTCGGATCAAAGAGAAAGGCCAAAGAGGTCAACAAAAGAGCAATATTATAAAGTGGCTCACAAAGTAAATAAGGAATGGGTTGAGCGTACCGTGACTGAAATTGAAAGGGATGAAAAATATCACCCGTCAATAGGCTTTTGAGAGTGCGTTTGCCTTTTGGAGTGAGAGCATGGTATTTGACAAGGGCTTGAGACCCAGCCACGGTTTCTGTATATTTTGATTGA
>JAVJHY011612046.1:0-10196 GCA_035593235.1 Phascolosoma agassizii
GCGGCTGTGCCGGTCTGATGACAGCCTACACTGGCCAGCGCGTCGGGGCAGGGACGGTAGCACTCGGCATTGCCCAGGGCGCTTATGAACATGCGCTCGACTATGCTCGTGAACGAGAGCAGTTTGGCCGGCCGATTGCCGAATTCCAGGGCCTGCAATGGATGCTGGCAGATATGTCGATTGGTCTTGCAGCATCACGCGCCTTGATCCACCAGGCCGCCGCCAGTTCAGGCAGTTCAGGCACTGGATTCCCAGACATGTGCCAGGCCGCCCAGGCCAAGATCCTGGCATCGGAAACCGCTATCAAGGTCACCAATGACGCGTTGCAGATTCACGGTGCGGCGGGCTACTCCCGTAATCGCCCGCTGGAGCGGATGGCCCGCGATGCCCGTATGTTCACGATTGGCGGTGGCACCGCTCAGATCCTGCGCACCCAGGTTGCCGGCCAAATCCTTGGTATCAAAGTTCCTCAGACCCGCGATGGTCACATCAAACAAAACAAGATGGCGGCAGAATAATTCATGCAGCAATTTACCGATTCCCAAGGTCTCTCTTACTCATCCTCCCAAGCCGGCAATGCAGACAGGTTTGCTGAACTGACTCGTGCTTATCTCGGCTTTCGCCCCGAAACCGGTTTGATCCTCAAGGATCTTCTGACCAACGATCCTGATATGCCGATGGCCCAGTGCGCAAAGGGTTACTTTGCCAAGTTGATCGGCAGCGCCAGCCATGCGGCCCGCGGCACCGGCATCTCTCAAAAACTAAACGCTCAGCTTGATGACCTTGGCGCCAACGATCGTGAGCGCGGCCATGCTGCCGCCCTTGCGGCCTGGTGCGAAGGTGATCTCGATAAGGCAACAGATTGCTGGGAACAGATCCTTGTCGACCATCCGCTGGATGCCATGGCTTTGAGACTGGCCCATTTTACGCACTTCTATTCCGGCGACGGTAACCGCATGCGCAACTCAACGTCTCGCGTTCTGCCGCATTGGACTGATGATCATCCTGATGTCGGGTTCGTGCTCGGCATGCATGCGTTCGGGCTGGAAGAGTGCGCTGACTATGCCGCAGCCGAAGACTTCGGCCGCCGTGCCGTCGACAAGAACCCGCAGGATGCCTGGTCCGTCCATGCTGTTGCCCATGTCCTCGAGATGACCGAGCGCCACAGTGACGGCATAGACTGGGTGCGTGGCCTCGAGAAAGACTGGTCAACCGTCAACAATTTCCGTTTTCATTTGTATTGGCACCAATCCCTCTATCACCTCGAGCGCGGCGAGTTTGACGAAGTTTTGCGGCTCTATGATGAGCAGATAGCCTCAGACATTGAGGCCGATTTCTACCTGGATATCTGCAATGCGACCTCGCTGTTGTGGCGGCTTGAAATGTTCGGTGTCGATGTTGGTGACCGCTGGCACCGCTTGGCTAAAAACTCTGCGACCCACACACAAGATAGTGAGCTGATCTTTGTTTCCTTGCATCATTTAATGGCGCTCATCGCTTCTGGTGATGATACGGCCACGGAACAGATGATGAGTCACATCCGTGAATGGTCGACCCTGGATGATACACAGGCCAAGGTAACTGCAGATGTTGGTCTGGCCCTGGCTGAAGGTCTAATTCATGCTCGGCAAGGCGAGCCGGTCCAGGCGGCTCAAAAGATCGCCGGCGTCCGAGGGCAGCTTGCTCTGGTTGGCGGCAGCAAGGCCCAGCGAGATGTCTTTCATATGATTATGCTTGATGCAGCAAAGACCGGCCAGGATGCTCTCCAGGCCCGTGCATTGTTCGAAAAGCGCGTCAGCGAGAAGAGCAATTCGCACTGGTCATGGCAGGGCTACAGCGAAGCATTGCACATGCTTGGCCAGGACGGTCCGGCTAAAGAAGCTGCTACCAAGGCGCGCGAACTCGCTACAGGTAATAGGTGATTCTTGAAATGACCTTGTCAGTGACCTGACCATCCGTTGTGATGAAATCAACACACATAGCTGTCAGGAACAACAAGCCGACAATCTTCCAGGTGTTCACGGAAATGCCCCCCAAAGGCAATTTTGGTTGCCAATGAGTGAGAATTTTGCATGCACTTGGTTAAGAATTTCTAACCTCGAGCAAGGGCGCAATTCCGGTCAAATGGGTACGAATGAACGTGACATGCTTTAGCGCGCCGTGACCGCCAGCACTGGATGCAGGCCAATATCTCCGTCATTATCGACCGCCAGCGCTAACACGTCACGGATTGAAATAACGCCCTTGACCTCGCCTTGGTCGAGGATCGGTATATGCCGGAACCCATGCTTGTTCATCGTCATCATGGCGTCTGCCAGATTGGCCTCTGGGCTCATGAAAACGACTGATTTTGTCAGAATGTCCTCAACCTGAAGTTCCATCAATCCGCTACCATGCTTGGCAAACTCGCTGACCAGATCCCGCTCGGAAATCATCCCAACCAATTTGCCGTCATCCGCCAGCACCGGCATTGCACCGATACCATTGTTTCTCAGCTTGCTGGCAGCATCTTGAGCACCATCATGCGGCCCACACGTAACGGCCCTCTGTTCGACACTCTTTAAATATTCTCCGATCTTCATTCGTTCCAGTCCCTTGAGCTTTTGATATGGGTTGATCGCCAGGGAAATTCCCCGCCACTTTCGCCAAAATGTAGCCACGAAAAGTTTAGATCAACAAATTCTGTTGGATTGCCAGCCATAATAGAGCGCAAATCCAACGATCACAACAATTTACCGTCGGCAACGGATGATAGATCGGGATTCTGATCGATCGTGTAGGTGTTGAGTTGGCCGCCATTCAGACCCTCAAAAACAAGAAACGGCCCCGAAGGACCGTTTCCGTTGTCACTCTGGATCATCTAGATGGGTAGATGGCGTTATTAGTGAGAGGGGATGTTCCAGAGACTCAATTATTAGACTTTAGTCTAAAGAGAGTCAAATGCATTCTATCAGCAAGCATGCAGTGTGTGGACAATTCTGCCAATCGCGGTGGATTGGGTCACTGAATAATGGTGGAACCAGACGGGATCGACCCGACAACCTCTTGAATGCCATGGGTCAAGTCGGATTGTCGGGGCGCTTGATGGAATTGCAACCGACCGCACGAGATTGCACCTTTGCAGATAATATGAAGGGTGGCGGTGGCAATGTTTGGTTCGTCCAATGTCGTTAGATCCCGTTCGGTTTGGTGCATTCTCGTGGCAGTGAACTGCCAAGGGCGAAATTGGTTATTCAGCTACGAAGGTGACGGAGATGACAATGATGCAATTAACAAGGGCGACTTTTGGACATAGCTTTGCCGCCTGAACAACCGACTATGATAGTTTGTCGAACTCGCTAGACCGCATATCAACAAGGGCGTGTCAGGAGGAGTCGATCATGGAGTGGCGTCTTCGAAGCCTTCGTGGTTTAGAAACGAGGTGATTGCTAGGCCAGGGTACTGTAGTTGGTGAAGGCGGTAACGTGTTGAGTATCAGATCGCAAGCTGGCGTCATTCTACTGGGCCGACCATGCTGCTGAGTATTTTGTGGAGGGGACATGGCAGCTGAGAGAACCTCGGAGCTGGTGCGGCGGACAGAGGTTGCCCCTGCAATCGGGTGTATGCTCGTTGGAGCTGCAATTCTCACGCTCAATGATGGACTCATCAAAGTTCTCGCGGGAACATATCCCACGGGCGAATTGCTTTTCATACGCGGGATCTTTGTTTGGCCCTGGATATTGTTGTTCGTAATGCGTCGCGGCGGCCTTGCCAGTTTGCGCATTCACAACATCAAGGGCCAGGCACTAAGGGGTTGCTGCGTTATTGCCGGTGCCTTCTTGTTCATTACCGGGCTCAGGCACCTGGCGCTGGCGGACGCCATCGCAATCGCGTTCACCGGACCGCTTTTCATCACCGCCATGGCACCATTGGTGCTGGGGGAAAATGTTGGGTGGAGACGATGGCTGGCGGTTATGGTTGGCTTTGCAGGTGTCCTGTTCATGCTCAGACCGGGCAGCGAGGCGTTACAGTGGGCAGTTGTATTCCCGCTTGGCGCCGCAATCTGCGGCGGGCTGCGGGATCTGATCACGCGGCGGATTGCCGGCACCGAGACGACAGTCGCGGTGCTTGCCGTGACGACCACCGTCGTGCTGCTCGCCGGACTTGCAACGGCACCGTTCGTCACTTGGGTGCAACTTCGGCCATCAGATATCGCAACTTTTGCAGCAAGCGGTGCCCTGATCGCGGTCGCACACACCCTGATGATTGAAGCGTTCCGGCGCGGGGAGGCGACGCTGATCGCTCCATTCAAATACTCCTCGCTCCTATGGGCGACATTGATCGGGTATCTCATGTTTGATGAACTGCCTGACACTTGGACGCTCGTTGGAGCAGTTGTCATCGTCCTCGCTGGGCTCTACGTGCTACACCGGGAAACGCTGCTCAAGCGCCGGCAACAGCCGGTGACCGCAACTGGCCCTCCATCGTGAAAAAGCTGCACCGGGTATGGGAGCTTTGCTCCTGACAGCGGAACTTAGTGTGTATTAGGTCTGTTAGTGATCACACTTCAGATTTGAATGTCAGTAAGGTGTCAGGACAGTAGATGATCCGAAACAGACTCCCGGCCCAAACGAAAAGCGTCCCCGTAGGGCCGTTCCAAATGCCTTATTGTTGGAATGCTCTGGAGAATTTCGGCTCTCCGCCGATAGAACAAAACTCACTGGTATTTCCAGCACGCAAACCACTCGCTACGGCCGTCGTAAAGGTTGCTTGCCGCCATGACTGCGTTCTTTGGATAGAAGAGTTCGTCACCGGGTTCGAGCACAAAACGCTGATCATTTATTATGAATTCCATCTTCCCGGCTTTCCCGGCAAACAAGGTGTACCAAGAGTGCGTATGCTCGCCTTTGTGTCGTTCGGGCCGTTCACTGGTCCAGCCTCTTTCCTTACCCTCAATTTCGCAGCGGGAATAGCCACGCTCCTTCCATTGCTGTTTGACCACTTTCTTGTCTAGAGGCACGTCGAATTTGCCTTTGATGAAAGCCGGCAGGGTTTCATCCTGCCCGTGAACGACTAGCGGCGATGCAAGTGCCCCTATCGAAATCATCAAGGAAATCACGAACCGGACCGGGACGTTCATCGCGTCGCTCCTCGCAAATAGTTGGACGGGATCACACTTGTTTCGTAATGCTACACGCTACTCCCGCGTTATCAATACCCAGCAGACGCCAATTCACGGCACCTCCTTAGTCTCGAAAGGGGCGAAATTCTCCTTCGGGCAGGTTATGCCGAGCGGCAACTAATGGCACGTAGCTGCCGAACTGCACTCCCGAAGTTGACAGCGGTTTAGGGATCAACTTCGGACGGTAGTAGCCAAAACGACCGCTTAAGAGGGCTAAACGGTCATAGATTAGACTGCAGTCTGACACATGTTGTTGACTCCAAGGCGGTTGTCGCGATGACTGACCCGCACGTGGCCAATCCGACGCTTTCACCTTTGGGTTGTTCCGTTACCTAAACACCTCAATGCATCCTCTTGAGGGATAAACGGCCACATCATTGCCGGTTCGCAACTCCGCACAGGGATCGTGCGCCAGCCGGTGCAGAATGGGGATCTGTCCGAACAGGGCCCCTTGCGCAAAGATCGGGCTGGCATTGCGGAAAATGAGGGCGAGTGGTGCGGTGTTTCTTTCTGAGAGAAGGGCCAAAGCCCAGGATGCGGCAATGCCGCCTTTGGGCTCTGTAAAGACAACCACACGACCGGTCAGGGCCTCGCCGTAAAGGTCATGTTCCGGGTTGCCAATGATGCCTCGCTCCAGATCCATGTCGTAGCGGACCCCAAATCCCTGCGATGAGACCAGAGCCGGACCTCGAACATCATGGCCCATCCCCCTGCCACCCTCGAGAATAAGAACTGGAGCTCTGTTGGAGGTCACTGCTCGAGCCTTCCTGACGTGGCGGCCTCAAGGCATGTATCAAGACGCCTGAGCGCAGTGGCGTAGCCTGCTGAATGCAACGTGTTGACGAGTTTTGCGGAGTTTGTCACGAGCGACTTCCAGCCGTTTGGTTCCCTTAACAGCGGGGCTTCTGGATAAAAACAAGTGCCCGTAAAGAACTCTCCGCCAAGCGCCTCTAGTCTATCTGTTAAGCCCTGCCGATCGGCGGTGGTTCGCACCTGAGGGTCAACGCAGAGAATCATTCTGGTGGTCTCGTGCACTTGCCGGTCACCCATCCGCTCGA
Organism: Phascolosoma agassizii; assembly: GCA_035593235.1. NCBI lineage: Eukaryota > Metazoa > Annelida > Sipuncula > Phascolosomatiformes > Phascolosomatidae > Phascolosoma > Phascolosoma agassizii. The sequence goes on from JAVJHY011612046.1 coordinate 6,220, forward strand.
CGATGTTTTTTACTTCGCTCATTCCCAGTTGCGGCGCGGCGAATACAACCAGATCAACTTTTTGTTCCGGTAGCTGGGAGACTGTATAGACCGCTTCTAGGTCGGCAGCAGTCATCACGTGTTCTTGGGCTTGGGCGTTGTGGCCCAGAGCTTCCTCCAGGCTGCTTGCCTCGGGCGTTGAGCCGACCACGTGGAACATCGCATGCCCACCATGGCTCGCCAATGCGACACCGAGCTGCTTCAACATGTCGAAGTTGGGGCATGCATGGTCTCCATAGAAAACCGGGACGGTTTCGTAACCGGTCGCAATCTGCCCTGCCCAGATCGCGATTGCACCCCAATCAGCAATCTCTTGAGGAGCGCAGTCGAGCCGCACTGTAAGATTGGCCTTGCGGTTCTCATCCAGATGAAACCCATATGCTGGCGTGTGCCCCAAAATGGCCGACGCCAGCGCAGACGGTCCGCCTTCGAAGTTGGTGCGTGCTCCGAACAACCCGTTGGCACAAACCGCAGCCCCGGTATCGCCCCATGCCAGATGCTCACCGAATTTCGGCGGTTCAATGGTCTGGTAACTGACGCACGTGTAAGTCGGCCGAAAGCCCAATTTAGTACTGTCGCGAAAAAGTTCTTTCTCCAGATTTCCCGCATCTCCCAACACAGCCATGAATTCCGCCTCGCGCCCGAAATCAATCATGCATGGATCAAGTGTGCTTGGCACAGCCACTTGCGCACCGGCATCCAATAACCGCCGTATCAATCTCTTTGCCGGCTCTCCTCCAGCCCGCCCGTCCGGTGCAAAATGCGCGGATGCAATCGGGACTAGTTCTTTTGCTCCAAAGAACCGTCCAAGCGAAACGTTGAAATCCATCGCCCATTGCAGCGCCGGTCCGGCATCTCCGTCCAGCCATCGCTGTTGTTCCTGCGTAAGCCTCATCGGCGCGCAACCTGCCTCGCGAGATTTGCGTCGTTGTCATTATACACCAAATCGCCCAGCCGATGCCTCCAATTGGCACTTGGCAGACAAACAGGCCTCGTTTTCAAGTGGTCCGCTGTACCCGGACAACAGTCAAAATCGAGGAACAAGCGGACACGGAGACGAGATCTCATGCATTACTGTCACTTAGCGAGGTGACCGGAGACCTCTTGTCAAAGTGTGACCGAGCGCCTCAAACCCTCGAAACACCCTCTAACGCCCTGAAAAATACACCGAAAACGGTCTGAGAAATGGTGGAGCCAGACGGGATCGAACCGACGACCTCTTGAATGCCATCCAAGCGCTCTCCCAACTGAGCTATGGCCCCACACTGCCTGCGGGCAAACAACCTATTGTGCAGCCGCAAGCTATATATTGTCTGCCAGGATGTCCCCAGCGCGCCAGAAATTAGGCTGGAGATCTCAGACAATCAAGAAAATTCTTAACCATCTGCTCCAATCAGCCTAATCAGGTTTCTTCGTCTCCCTTGCTGGCCGGTGCAACGATATCGGTCACGTTGCCGTCATCGTCATCTTCGGTGTCCAGGAAGGTGTTGTCATCATCACCACCGATTGCTTCTGCATCGTCATCCAGATCAACGCCTTCAATGCCGGCGACGGCAGCATCGTCATCGTCTTTGTTGAGATCATCGTCGTCGTCATCGTCGATCGCCGGTGCCGGATCGGTAGTTGCAGGTTTAGCTGCCTCTGCGACCGGCGCAGGTGCAGATGGCGCCGGGCTGTCCGCCTTTGACGGCAGGATCGGTTCGACAACAAATGTCTCACTGCACAAAGGGCAGGTGATCGGATCATTGTTCAGGTCATAAAAACGGCCTGCACAACTGGGGCAATTTCGTTTGGTTCCAAGCTCCGCGTCAACCACGGTGAACGTCCTCTTCAAGATAGATGGAAGGAATTGTGCATCCCATGACATGTGTGTCGGGCGCTGTCAAAAACAAAAGGACGCACCCTGTGAACGGAGCTAAAGCGCCTTGCTCCTATTGTGAACCATTTGAGCCACCGAAGGGCCGCGTTCCTGCGCCGGTTGAACGTCGGCATGCTCTGCTTGTGGTCAACCAGGCCACGGCGCACAGCCGACCTGGCCGGCAAACGCAGGAACACGGTCAAATGGCTCACAATAGGAGAAAAGCGCTTTAGGATGACACACGTTCTACCGGTATGCTAGGACCGCTTCGATGACGTTCTTGACCCCCGGAATCAGTGGTACATTTTGCCCCATTCTTCGACATTAAATCCAATGCGTGCAGTGCGCTCGACTGGTTTGTCAGGCCGCCTGAGTGTGCCTGGCGACAAATCCATTTCACATCGCGCCTTGATGCTGGCAGCACTGTGTGTGGGCAAGTCAACGATCACCGGTTTGCTGGAATCTGAAGACGTCATTGCAACCGCCAAGGCGATGGCAGCACTTGGTGCATATGTCGAGCGCACTCAGGATGGTGCCTGGCATGTTCAAGGCGTCGGCGTTGGCGGGCTCAGCGAACCAGAGCTTGAAATCGATTTCGGTAATGCAGGCACTGGCGTCAGATTATGTGCCGGTTTAGTCGCCTCAACGCCGATAAATGTCCGGTTCACCGGCGATGCCTCGCTCCAGAGCCGGCCAATGGGCCGCATTATGACGCCGCTGGAAGAGATCGGCGCAAATTTTGAGGCCGAAACGCCGGGTCGATTGCCTCTCACATTGGTCGGTGCCCGTCATCCGGTGCCGATTGCTTATGAACTGCCAATTCCATCTGCCCAGGTGAAATCGGCAGTGCTGCTGGCCGGTCTTAATACGCCCGGCACGACCTCAGTCATCGAAACAGTGGCAACCCGCGATCATTCCGAACGGATGCTCAGAGCCTTTGGTGCCGACATAAAAATCGAAACAGTCGGCAACGCCAGGCATATCTCGATTACCGGCCAGCGCGAGTTGACACCGACCGATGTTGAGGTGCCTGGCGACCCCAGCTCGGCAGCATTTGCAATTGTTGCCGGTTTGATCTGTGAAAACAGTGAAATTACCGTTGAAAATGTTATGCTGAACCCGACAAGAACGGGGTTGATAGACACATTGCAGGACATGGGCGGGGACATCACCATATCCAGTCGACGTCGCGCGGGCGGTGAAGAGGTGGGCGACATCACAGCCCGGACCAGCGTTTTGCACGGCGTAAATGTACCGGCAGAACGGGCACCGTCGATGATTGACGAGTATCCCGTGCTCGCAGTTGCCGCTGCCTGTGCAAATGGCACAACGCGGATGGTTGGACTTGACGAATTGCGGGTGAAGGAAAGCGACCGGCTTGCCGCTGTTGCGAACGGTCTTGGGGCAAACGGTGTCGCGGTGCGTACCGGCGGCAACTGGCTGGAAGTCGACGGCGGAACTGTGCCGGGCGCTCCTGTCCCTGGCGCTCCTGTCCCTGGTGCTCCTGTCCCTGGTGGTGGGCTGGTCGAAACCCATCTTGATCATCGGATCGCTATGGCCTTTGCGGTTCTTGGTCTGGTCTCCAAAGATCCTGTAACGATTGACGATGCAGACATCATTGCAACAAGCTTTCCGGATTTCATTGCCGATATGCGAGCGCTCGGTGCAACGTTTGAAGATACACCGGTGCCGTCATGATAATTGCCATTGATGGTCCGGCAGCTTCAGGCAAAGGCACGCTTGCTCGGCAATTGGCCGAACACTATGGCCTCAAGCACCTGGATACCGGCTCTCTTTACCGGGCCGTGGCACTGGCAGTCTTGAAGGCAGGCGGCGATCCGGCAAATCAGATGACTGCACTCAAGGTGGCCCGCCAGATGGATTTCAACCAATTTGAGGATGACGAACTGCGCAGCGTAGGCGTTGGTGAAGCTGCCTCTGTTGTAGCGGCCATGCCGGAAGTACGTCAGGTCATGCTTGAGCGACAGCGCGACTTTGCAGCCGAGCCACCCGGCGCCGTGCTCGATGGCCGCGATATTGGCACCGTTGTGTGCCCGGACGCTGATGTGAAGCTGTTTGT
>JAVJHY011612156.1:0-10193 GCA_035593235.1 Phascolosoma agassizii
ATCGTCTAGTGGTAGGACTGCGGACTCTGACTCCGCCAGCGGGGGTTCGAATCCCTCTCCCCCAGCCATTAATAAAAATGGAGCCCTCGCGGCTCCGTTTTTATTAATCGTTGCAGGACGAGGATTTTGATTCGAAACCCTCGGTTCGACAAGTATCCGACTTAGTCCTCTTGCAGCAAACTTTGCAAAGACGCGAGGGCGACGTTCGCGCGAAACAATATCTCGTGGCCTTCCAAAACACCGAAACAACGAAAAAGCTTCTGCGCCACGGACGCTTGCGCGAGGCCTTTCGATCGGGGTGCGGATAGCGGGCCATCGACAACAATGTGCAGCATATCGTTGCTTCGCAGCTCTCGTTGCATTCGATTATCCACGGAAATCTGATGGCTTGTGTAGACCATCGGATCAGAGGCGAAATCGTGGCCTTCATGCCAACCCTTTTCGAGTAACGCGCTCGAAACCAGCGCTACGGGAAATAGTGGTGGGAAATAAACTCTTTCGGAGAGCTCGTCGAAATAGTCGAATTGCTGACAAAGAGAACCTACGACGAAATTTTTTCCGTTACTGGTGTTAAGGAACTTTCGTTTCGCAAAATAATTACCGCTTGTCACGGAACCGCGTGCTAGGCGTCGTAGGGATCGCAGTACATCTAATGAGTCGTCGTTCAAAAACCGTGGCGACGGCGTTTCGCTTTGTTTCCCGAATAAAATCATTCGTTCATCTGCCGCATTTCGCACCACAATTCGATTCGAAATGCCTCCGTCAGTTGTTGCTACGTCCATCGTATTTTTGATATCAAGATCAAACGCGACACCAGCCGGCAGCGCGTCGGCGAACCGGAAATCATAGTTGCTATATGGCCACTCACTAGCACCGCGCTGCTTGGAATCATCACGCAATTTACGGTGCGCCCGCACTCGATCGGCAACCAAGCACTCAAGCTGAAAACCTAGCGCGATCGTCGACGGGAATGGGTTACCGCTAATTTTTCCGAAACGCTGTGGATCGTGGAATGGGTTAAAATCGTCGGTAGAATTTCGCGCTATATCGATGTGTATTTGATCGAAACGCAACTTTTCTTGAGTCATACCGTAGGGATCTCACTGACGAACGTTCTGGCGGACACGATGCTTTTCATTCAACGATACGGATACGTTTTTGTCGACTGAGAAGCGCTGGTATTCTATTTCAACCCGGCGTCGCGAATTCTGAATCCTGCGATCCGGTCGAATATTTCGTTTTTATCCAATAAATATTAGTTGGCTCCTCGATGCCTTTTAGCTCAGCCGCACCGCAGTCTAGGCATCCGCTGGTCAGCTCGTCGATTTGGCCTTCTACAACGTCTCGAAATTGTCGCGAACACAAAATGCGGTCACGTTTAGGGAACGGTTCCTTTTTCTCGGAAAACGCATTCTCCTGCACACCCTCAATTCGAAACGTGACGTTAACGTCGTGACCGTGCACATCGTCTCCGCCCGAAGAAATAGCCCACACATCACCGTAATGCATCGCGATTCGATAATGAATCGCTTCATTCGACGTTCGTTCATTTCGATATCTAACTCGGTCTTCGACTTCGATAGCCGCATGCAACGCGCTTTGTGGATTTTTGAAAGTCGCTAAGAAACCATCCCCAGTGCTTTTTAAAAAGCGTTGCCCATACTGCTCTAAGATCGGCTCTGCGATCTGCGATAGTCGGTGCTTAAGATGATACGCCATGTGATCATCTTTACTCGCAATGAGCGATGATTCACAAAGGTCAAAAACGAGTATCGCTTCGGTTTGCTGATTTAAATTCGTGGCGGGAATCATCACCGATTGATCCCAAGTTTGCTGACCCTCCTCAACAATTCGACGTGGTGATTCGGTGTGCTTAACCTTCAGTGTCCAATGCGCGAGTCGTAAAACACACGGCATCGTGAGCTCTCGCTCGCCCGAAAATCGTATCCACTCGCGTTCTTCGCGCAGGTAGCTCCCGTTACTACTCGAATCGATGGCAAGAATTCGGCCATCATCCATCGCACGCAGCTCCAAATGGCGACGCGAAATACGATCATGTTTAAGGACCACGTCACTATCTGAGTCTCGGCCGATTTGTACGGTACGCCGATCGAGTGTTACCTCAGACCGGTAGTCAGATTTATGGTCCTTAATCCTGAAGTTCCAGGTCATTCTACGTCCGAACAAGTTGCCAATGGTTGCCGGTAATAATACCGGATTGGCGCGACGCTAATGAGATTTCGAGTTAAAAATCGTGAATCCTTCATGAATAAGTTCCACCGCCGCCTCTTCGCACATTCTTCGATCGACACCAAAGTAGTCAATCAAGCCGTTTTCCAAAACCCGGCTTTGTGTACGCGTTTGATGACCGCTATTGTCGGTACCAGTTCGTCGGGTTTCATCGTCCGACTACCGGCAGTGGCGATCCTTCTAGAAAATTCAGCGAGATACTGACGTAAATTACTGTCGAATCTACGTTTGAAGACGACGTAGAAGCGTTCCTCCACCATTGGCACGAAGAACAGATTAAAACGTTCGGCGGCGTTTTTTGAGCCAAAAGCGACGTCGGCGTCGCCGCTCACAACCAATGCCGCGACTGCCGTATGGGTATGCTCTTCCGTTCGATATCCTAAGATATCGCCAGGCGCCAACCCCTCCCCGCCGAGTAACCCGTCAAACGTTAAACGCGTCGCCGAGCCAGCCTGGCGATTCACAAAGCGCCATCGCCCATCGCTCAACTCGGCGATCGATTTACAGCGATGCTCATGGCGAGACATCAGACCCAATGTGCGGTGTTCGACGAGAAAAACCTCATCGTGCTTTTCGTCCAGCAAACCAATTAACTTCGCCGCAACGGTACGACCAAGCGTACCCAGAGGTAGGTGAAAACCGGCGAGATCAGCCTCGCCACGGCGATATTGGCGCAGCGCGCCCTCGCTACCGATCACTTCCAGAGTTACGGTTCGCCCGTCGCTTTCCAAGTCTTCGCGCAGGCGCACGATACTGTCATCGTGGCTCGAGGCAATTCGCACTTTGCGGCGCTCGTTTTTCAGTGCCGCGTCGATTGTCGCGGATGCGGTTAACGCCGCTTTCGATAAAACCGAATCAAGCGACGCCTCTGCTTCGCTGCGAGCGTGCAATAATCCCACGGCAAAATTCGTTAGTTCAGCACCGCGCCCCTGACGCGCGCTTAACAATGGACGACCTAAGCGCCGCTCCCAACGACGTAACAGCCCCCACGCGTGTCGGTACGACACACTGGCGGCGCTCGCGGCCGCGTTTAGCTGTCCCGCGGCCGCCACGCCATGCAATAGCACGAACAACAGTTCGTCAATTTCTACTACTTCGCCATCGATAACAACACGCCAGCGCAAATCAAGATCAATTTCCATATGCGAATCCGGCTAGCGTGATCGGTGCGAGTTCATCCCCAAGGTGAGTGTGAAGAGCGCGGGTACGCCTGCGCGGCGTTTTAAGACTCGGGCGGTCGTTTAAGCTTGTACCGAGTGCGGTAATCTTTCGTTAAGCGCCGCGCTTGCGCTTTTTGTGCGTCATCCAGAAATGTTGCCATGTGCTCGAAACACTCCACCGCAAGCCTCAGCCCGTTGGCAGCAGACGTGCCGCACCATGCGTATGCCTTAATATGGTCTTGCGCAATCGCCTTTCCTTCCGCGTACATGTTCCCGAGAAGATATTGCGCTTTCGCATCGCCTTTTTCCGAAGCAAGCCGCAATAACCGTAAGGCCTCACCAAGATTCTTTTCGACTCCGCTGCCCTGGCCATAAAGGGTAGCGAGCTGGACTTGAGCCGCCACGAACCCCTGCTCGGCGGCTTGCGCGTACCACCCTGCTGCCTGCTCCATATCCTGCTTCACCCCATCGCCGCGCGCGTACAGCCCACCAAGGTTGTATTGCGCCAAATCGCTGCCCTGCTCAGCCGCCGCGCGAAACCACTTTACCGCTTCGCCTTTATTTTGTTTTACACCCGCGCCGGTATCGTACAAGAACCCGAGATTGGTTTGCGCCGCTGCATTGCCTTGTTCAGCAGCTCGTCGATACCACGTTGCGGCCTTGGCCTTATCTTGTTTAACGCCCGCGCCATTTTCATATAACACGCCTAGGATCGTTTGCGCGCTTGGATCGCCCGTTTCGCCGAGAAACAAAAACTCTTTGTGCGCAGTTGCATAATCGCCCGCGTCGTAAGCAGCTTTTGCCGACTCAAAATCGGCCTCGGCTGTTGCGACTACAAACATAGTTATCCATAGGAAATAAATCGAAATTTTCGCGGGAAGAGACTGCGACCTGCACTGAACCATAGCGAGAACCCATTACCTAAACTATCCATCTAATTGCGTAGCCTATCGCTAGGCCCATGTTCGTACTCGTGCTCGTTTAACCGTCTCGATTCAATATCAGAACCGAGCACGCAGCTTCGTCAAAGCCCATCACGCCGCCGCCGTTTTCCGCTAGCGCCCAGCGCGCGTTCTGCACTTGTCGTTCGCCAGCTTCGCCGCGCAACTGTTGCACCAACTCGGCAGTCATCGACAATCCTGTCGCGCCAATGGGATGACCTTTCGACACCAAACCACCCGAAGTGTTCACTGGGACCTTGCCACCGAGTGACGTTGCGCCACTCTCGACGAAGGCGCCACCGTCGCCTCGTTCGCAAAACCCCATCATTTCCACCTGGTAGATCTCGCAAAACGAGGTCGCGTCGTGGACTTCGGCGACGTCGATTTTCTCCGGACCAATGCCCGCAGATTTATACGCGCGCTCGGCGGCGAAACGGCTAAGCCCGTCTTCCTCGAGGGTGCGATATTTACCGCCGCTGAGCCCGTGACCCGCGATCCGAACCGCCCGCTCGCGTGTTTCCGCGGGCAGTGTTTTCAACATGCCGCCAGACACAACCACGGCGGCAGCGGCGCCGTCGCCAACGGGCGCGCACATCGCTCGCGTTAGCGGGTAAGTGACTGGACGGTCTGCCAGAACGTCCTCGATTGACATCTCGAAGCGATATTGCGCCTTTGGATTCAAGGCTCCATGATTATGATTCTTCGCGGCAGCTGCTGCGATTTGGCGCTGAGTCGTACCGTAGCGTTTCATGTGATGACACGCCTGCATGGCGTAGGTATCCATGAATATGGTGCGATCGGGTCCGGGTTCGAACGCTTTACCGGCGAGGTCCCCAGCCTCTCGATAATAATCTTCCCACTCCTGCGGGTCATATTGGTCGATTCCGCCAAAGTACAATTTCGCCGTTTTTTCGGGGTCTTCGGGGTAAAACGTTTTTTCCACGCCAAGCGCAATGCTCACCTCGGCTTGACCAGATAATATGTCTTTCCAGGCGCCATTTAACGCAAGCGATGCGGTCGCGCATCCACCTTCAACGTTCGTCAAGGGGATCCGCTCCGGAAACCGGCCTTCGCGTACAAGCGGTGTTAAGCAAACCTGGCCGCGTATGCTACCTTGGTTTTCCGTCCACATGCCGCAGTTCCCAAACCAACTGGTCTCGATGCGATCGCCATCGTCGAGGCCGGCATCGATCAATACCTGATCGTAGGCCTCCCGCGTTAAATCTTTGACGCTGTCGTGCGGACGTCTCCCGAAATTAGTGCTGTAACTTCCGATAATATATGCGTCACCCATGTGCGAGCCCTGCCGTGTCGTTGCGATAGTTAGTTCGTGAATATGGGACCGCATGTCGCGGCCAGATTGATCTGCACAGCAGTCTACCAAGAATCGACGCTGTCGATTACCCTGGGTTTAGGTAAATGTTCGAAGGCGAAACGCACAATAATGGTACATGACTCAATCTACAATCCTCGCGACCAAGCGACGATAAACGATCCTTTAGCGATATTTAACACCTTACAACACGAAGATCCGTGTCATTGGTGCAAACCGCTAAAGAGCTGGATATTTACCCGCTATGATGACGTACGCGAGGTATTGCGGGACGAAAACATCTCGGCAGATCGCCTAAGTCCGTACTTCACGAGCTTACCGAGTGATCAACGCCAAAGCGTCGGCGAAGTCATTCGATATTTGAACACTTGGGTCGCATTTAAGGATCCGCCGGAGCATACAAGGGTTCGCTCGCTGTTGAACAAAGTTTTCACGCCAGGCGCCATTAAGAACTTACGCGAGCCAATCCAAGCGGCGGTAGATCACGCCCTCGAGCCGTTACGCGATCGCGACACGTTCGATTTTATCGAAGAGTTTGCCTACCCCTTACCGGCCACCGTGATCTTGATGATGCTGGGGTTACCGCCGGACGATATGCAACAACTACATGAGTGGTCGGCACAAATGCAGCCTTTCATCGGCGGCGCGACTACTTCACCGGACAAGTACGCCAAGGCCGAGGCTGGAGCGGTTGCGATGGCTGAGTATTTTCGCCAAGCGATCCGCGAACGCACGTCGCGACCCCGCGATGACATGTTATCTAAGCTGGTTGCTTGCCGCGATAAAGACGCAACGCTCACCGAAGACGAGGTGATCGGAACCGCGATCCTATTCTTATTTGGGGGACACGAGACGACGACAAATTTAATCGGCAATGGCGTTCGCGCATTGTTACAACATCCGCAACAATTAAGTTTGCTACAAAACGAACCCCAGCAAATTAAACTAGCGGTGGAAGAGATCTTGCGCTACGACGGGCCAACCTTAGCGTCCGTGCGATTAGTTGGCAAAGATCATGAACGACACGGGAAAGCTTTGCGTAAAGGCGATCGCGTGTTCGTCATGATTCACGGTGCTAATCACGACACGAGTCGCTTCGATCATCCCGAAACTTTCGATATCACGCGCTCCCCTAATCCCCATTTGACGTTTAACTATGGGATCCATTTTTGTCTCGGCGCGCCGCTTGCACGGCTCGAAGGTGAAGTCGCAATAGGCGCGGTGGCCGCCCGTATGCCGAGTCTTCGTTTAGCGCAATCCAACTATGACTATATGGACACCATGGTGATGCGCGGCGCGCGTTCGATGCGAGTACGCCAAAGCTAGAGCCGGCGATTGCTAATCCTTATAGTTGGGTCGATCCGAGTAAGTTTCCACCAAGCGAGGGATGACCGTATTTTTTGTCCCCGACGACATTAATTAACGATGCCTTGCCTGAGCTAAGCGCCCGTTCTAACGCGGGTTTAATTTGCTCTGGGGTCGCGACATTCTCGGTGTAAACACCCATAGGCGCGAAAACTTCGTCGTAGCGAATATTAGCGATCATGTCGAACGGATCGGTACGACCTTTCAAAATTGGCATGGACGCGAAATCCGGTCCCCAAGAACTGTTGTTCCACAAGACGGTTACAATCGGGATCCCGTACTTCGCAGCGGTTTCCATATCCATGCCGCCAATCCCAATACCGCCATCGCCGGACACCACGATTACTTGTTTACCAGGGCGTCCAAGTTGTACACCGATCCCCATGCCGACCCCGTGGCCAACTGGTGCCAGCGGTCCGGCATCAACGATTTGACCCATCTTATGCGCCGTAAACCATTGGCTCGTGTACCCGCTTAAGGTAAAGCTATCGACGACTAAGGTTGCATCATCATCGATGACAGAGACGAGATCTTGGGTTAGTCGATCGGGATGGATGGGTACCTCATCGTGCGTTGCGGCCGCCCGATCGGCAATCGTTTTTTCGAAATTTGCGCGTACTTCTGTGGTTTGCTGAGTCCAGGTGCTGTTGGCGCGAGCGCTGAAATCGGCTTTGAGCTCCTTAATTTTCGCGATGATCTGTCGGAGCACGAGTTTGGGATCACCGACAATCCCCACTTCTGCCGGTACGTGCCAACCGACACGCTGCGGATCGCTATCGACTTGAATGTACTTCGCGTTGGCATTCCAGGTTGGTGGCTGACCAAATTTTTCCCCACTCCAAAATCTAAAGCCAACCGCGAGAATCAAATCTGCCGTTCCGGTGAAGGGTTTTTTCCATGCCCCACGAATTGCGAGTGGATTTGCCTCATCCATCGCTCCCTGTCCTGCACGTCGGCAATACACTGGCGTGTGAGTTAGCTCGGCCAGTTCATTAAGTTCAGCCGCGGCGTCGGACCAAAAAACCCCATCACCGCCTGCAATTAACGGTCGTTCGGCGCTTAACAGCATTTCCACAGTCCGCTCAATCGACCGAGGGTCGCCTTGTGAACGTAGATCGTCAACTTGATACGTCGTCGCACCTGGGCGTTGAGAACTGGGGTCGTCGCTGTGGTAGAGAATGTTCGTTGGGATTTCATACAGTGATACGCCTTGTGGAGCAGTGGTCGCTTCACGAAACGCCTGACGTAAATCGACCTCAATTGTCGACCAATCGAGTACGCGTTTGGTGTACTTCGCAAACGACCCGACAACTTCCGAACCGTACGCTTCCTGAAACGACCCAATGAGATCCTCGGTGGTCGGATGTTGCCCTGAAATGCACACCACGGAACTGTTTGTAAGGCCGGCGCCGCATAGTCCGGTTACAGCATTCGTTAATCCGCAGCCAGCGGTGACACAGCAAACCCCAGGTGTACCAGTAACCCGAGCATAGGCATCCGCGGCGTACGCCGTCGTCTGCTCGTGGCGCATGTGAATGAGCTTGATTCCGTTGTCCCGTAAGGTGGCTAAGATAGGAAACGTATGCCCGCCATTCACAGCAAACACGTATTTTACGTTTTGCTCTTTTAATATGCGGCCAATTAAGGCGCCGCCGTCAAGCTTGGTCATTGGATCTTCCTCCGTTATGCCTATTTATCATGTCATCTTCCCACACTTAGGCCTTCCCTGGCGACGCGAAATCCGAACGGTCGCCAATACCCTAAGTTCGCTACAATAAGCGTCACTAAAACGCTTTTGGAAAATGATAAAACAACTCTTTTTATTAAGCGGTCGCGCGCGAATTCTCGGCAACCTACTACTCGTAGTCGTTAGCGTTGCGGCGGCACTTCAGCTCCCGCACTTACAGGTCGACCGCAGCGACGACAAACTCATCTCTGAACAGGATGCGGGCTGGGCGGCACTCAATCAGATGCAAGCAGATTTCGGTGCAGAACAAACTGTACTGATCTACATTCGCTCAGACGATCTATGGACTCTTGCGCGCTTAGTGCAACTACAACAGACTGCTTTCGCACTCGAAGATCTAGCGTCAATTTCGTCCGTCAGTAGCCTCTTTAACGCATCGAATATCCGCGACAAAGGAGATTATGTAGCGGCCGGTCCGTTGATGGATCTGGTTCCTCGATCGGAAAAGAAAATTGCCGAAATGCGCGCCGACGCACTCTACAGCCCGCTCATGTCACGTAGCGTTATTTCCGAAGACGGACTGGCAACTGTTCTTTCATTAAGCTACGCAGCTGATCCTAGCAACCCCGATCTGGCGCTAGAAATCTACCATCAAATCGAAAATCTCATCGCGCCGCTACGCGCAGATTTCGATGCTGTTTTTCAAGTAGGATCGCCGCGATTAAATCAAGAAATTGATCAAGGTTTGTTCCGCGATCTGAGCGTTTTGATACCGGCCGCGGTTTTTATTTTGCTACTGACGATCACCGTTTTTCTGAAGTCGCTACGTGCGTTACCCATCCCATTAATTACCTCGAGTGTGACCTTGCTGTGGACGTTCGGCTTTATGTCGGTTGCCGGCATTCCAATAACCTTGCTCACTGCGATGGTGCCGGCGCTAGTAGTGGTCGTCGGTTCGACGGAAGACGTACACTTAATCGCCGCATTTATGAGCGCGGTTAGCGGCGATGGAAAGCAGCCGCGTACGGTCGCTATGCGAATAATGGCGCATAAGGTCGGGCTCCCTATCCTCATCACCGCGTTCACAACCGCCATCGGGTTTGCGGTGAATTCGTTTACACCGATCCCGCTGATTCGCGAATTCGCGATCGCGAGCGCATTCGCGATGATTGCTAACCTCGTCGTCACGGTCTTTAGCGTACCGCCTTTACTTCATTTGCTGGCACCGCGCGGCCATTCAAACGATCCCGAGAACGGCCAACCGAGCGGCATGATTGGTGGAATTGTGCAGATAATTGAACGCTTAAGCGCCCGCCACCCGCGTGCAATTATTGTGGTGGCCTTGATCGTCGTTACTGTATTCGGATCGTATATCTCACGGATTGAAATCAATAACGATCCACTATCTTACTTTCAGCCCGACCATCAATTCGTAGTCGATGCAATCCCCTTGCATG
>JAVJHY011612265.1:0-10184 GCA_035593235.1 Phascolosoma agassizii
ACATCATTGCCCATTCTGCGAGATGGCAGAAAACCCAGTGCACGAGCGTATTCTCGCCCAAAACGACGACGCCTTTGCTATTCGTGATGGTTTTCCCGTTACTCAAGCTCATACCTTGATTATTCCTAAGCGCCACGTCGGATCGTTCTTCGAAATCTCGGAAGATGAGCGGGCAGCTTTATTTCAATTGTTGGATGAGGCCAAGCGTCAAATCGATATTGAATGTGATCCCAGTGGTTACAATATTGGTATTAACGACGGTGCCGCCGCAGGGCAAACTGTGCACCATTTACATATCCATCTAATTCTACGCTATGACGAGTCTGATAAAGACACTAGGGGTGGGGTGCGTTTCGATTTTATGCGGGATACAGATTTACAGATATTTGATATGGTTAAAGTGGAATCTCAAAATAAATAAGGTTACGTGCATGCCGACTATTAACAAACTCGTCGATCGTCTCAATAGATATTTACCGTTTGATCCAGGGCATGATCAGATTTACGAAGAGCATGCTTCGTCCTCCGATTCATTTAACATTGAAACCCGCGCGTTTGAATACTTGAAAAAGGCTTGTAAAGACGGTGCAAATGCTATCGTGCTTACTGGCGACGCAGGGCATGGGAAAACCCATTTATGTCGGCGATTGATCGAGCATTTCTGTATTTCCGAGACTAAACCTAAAGAAGCTCGGGAAGATGAATCTAGAAAACTAATCAATGAACGTTGCGATGGTGTTTGTGTTATTGATACCGGCCTTACTGGACCTAGAAAGAATTTCCGGATATTTAAGGATTTTTCTGAGCTAACTGTCGAGGTTGCGGCAGAGAGGTTAGAAGAAGCTCTTGAGGATGAGACGGCTATTACCGTTTTATGTGCTAACGAGGGACGTTTGAGGGCTGCACTTTCTACCCAAGCTGCAGGTTCGCGTGGGAAATCTATTCGAAATAGATTTGAAAACTCCTTTAGGGATGGCTTGTGTTCTGACGATAATGAGATTCACGTTGTTAATCTCAATTATCAGTCTGTGGCAGGCGAATCCGCTAGTGATTCTCTTTTTAAGATGGCATTCAAATTCTGGTTAGACATGCGTCGATGGAAAAGCTGCGAAAGCTGCGAGAGTAAAATCCGTTGTCCTATTTTCCATAACAGGTCCCTCATCGATAACCGAAGCTCCAGTCATAAGGTGACGCCTCTCGAACAGATTAATCTACTGTTCAAAACACTGGAGCGAGCCGATACGGTGATTACTATTCGTGAAATGTTGATGATGGTTGCTTATATGCTCACTGGTGGTCTGAGCTGTGAGACAGTGCATGCCAAATCAAGAAAGATAGGTTGGGCAAGACGCTATTCATTCTATAATTTACTTTTCGAAAAACCAGACTCGCTTACGAAGGAGCAAATTGCATCGATCAAAACCTTGTCCAAATTGGCACGTATCGACCCGGGTCTGTGTGCTTCAAGATCTACTGATGACAGCTTAATAAATGAGCCGGGTTTGTTCCCAGTACATCAAATTGACCTAGAGTTCTCTGCAATACTGGTAAAGAAGGAAAGAGTTACTGTAGATGCGGCTCAGGGGATAGATCAGATTTTGGTTGCAGCTTCCTCTAAGAAGGAGAGGGCGAAAGAGGCTAGCTTAGCTCGTGAGGTCGTCAGAACCCTTAGGAGAAGAGCGTTTTTCGACGGAATTGGATATACCGACAGCCCTCTTGAAAAGTTGGGGTTCAGATTTGGAGATCTGTTTAATCGAATTATCAGTGATGATATTTCAAAACGAGACATGGGAAAACTCAAATCTCAAGTGGTGGCTGGACTCCGTCATATACAGGGCATAAGAGTAGGGGATCCAAAGAATACACTTGAATTACTTGACCCAGCGTTTGGTCGAATGGGAGCTAGTGGGGGCATTCTTGCAGGCACTATTGGGCCTCAGAATATCAACTTATTCCCGCTTGAAAAACAATGGAACCTCAAGGCTGGGGATGATGCCTTGTATACCTCCGTAGATTGGCTATCTCGGGCTATTGTCCTTCAAATTATGCCGAGACAAGGTGAAAACCTTCGAAAACTGATCATGGATCTATCTATGTTTGATTGTTTGATGCGGGCTTCTGATGGGCACGTACCGGCGGTTTTTTATCAGAATGATATTCGGATGTTTCTGGATTTTCTCGGGGAGCTTGCGGAAAGTCTAAACGCAAAGGAAGAGGAAATTCTCGTGCTCAGCGAATCAGGTACATATGAGGTCCTGTTGGATGTCGAAAAGAAAGTAATTTACGTGGACCGCAGGTAACTTTTATGGCCGATAAAGAAAAGGGCACAGCCCTGAGTAACGCCATTTATGGTGGTACTTTTAATATTGATAATGCAGGCTCTGCCATTGGTGTTGAGCTGCTCAATTTTATCTATGGCGTTCCGGATGAGCAGATGCTCGATCCCGATGTGGATCCGCCAATTATTAAGTATGGCCATCATTTAGCTCGTAAACTGGCTTATGGTGGGCACATTCTGGACCGGGAAACCGCATCAAGCTTTCTTCAGGGGGAAAGTGCTGAGGAAGTTTTGGGCAGGCTGTTTTCAAGTTTACAAATTCAACCACCCAACGTTAAGCGGACTACTGATGCAGGTTGGACTCGAAAGTCTTTCTTTCCATTTACTAGAAGTTTGATTCATTGGGATATCAAGAAATCAAACGAACGTGTCGAACGCGTGTGGATGCGTGGCGGTGGTTCTTTACTACACAAGATCTTAAGGGAAGATCCTAATGGAGAACGCCTTAAGCGAATACGTAAGGGTTTCAAAGAACTGTATTCGGTGGTGGCGGGCTCAGCTCTTGATAGGCTTTCAGAGTTTTTGAGAAACGAAAGTGTAAGTACGGTACAGGATAAACCTGATGGAGTTGAGAAAAAAAGTCGGGCGAATGTGGATGATTTCGAAAATGTTTATCGTGACGGAATACTGAATATATTGGAGCATTGTCACCTGACAACAGTTGGTAAGGTTGAAGCGCTTGTAAACTGGTCTGCATTATGGATTGTGATCATGCAATACCGACGGAGCTGTAGTGCGCTTGGGTTAGAACGTGTAGATCCGATCGTTTGTGACTGCTCTACCAGTGGGACTTCTATCCGGCGCCTTGCTCGGCGACAGTTTAAATACGCGTCTAATACGATCAAGCAGGCGCTTGATACTTACATGGTGGATCAGTTTTCAGATGTGAACGAAGGGCAGAAAAACAAAGTGAGGGGTTTTTTCCCTAGTACGGCCTCTGCTGTCGGTTTACTTAATGCTTATACAGGAAGTCGATATTTTACGCTGAAAGTTACAGCGCTAGAGACCCTTGTGGCAGCCTTGGTACCGGACAAAGATGAAATGCCTTATTCTGAATTTGTGGATAACATACTTAACCAGAAGCTGGGAATTGTTGTTTCTAGAGGAGCTGCAAAGGCCGCGGGCTTGCTTGATTCATACGACGGCACCATTTTCGAAGAGAATGAAAATGGGCTGGCGATACAGATGAAAGCTGCTGGCTTGATAACCACTTATTCCGATGCAACGCAAATGATAAGTTTTAAGAGGAAATTGTGAAAATAGAACAAGCTATTGTAGCCAAGGTACTTGCTAAAACCTGTGTTCAGGTCGTGTTGACCCGGCTTGAGGGTAATGATGAGACTCGTCAGTTTTTGCGTCTTAAGAATTTTAGCATAGATGTATTTCAGGAATTCGTAACTGATTTTTCTGAGCGCTGTTTATGCGAGTCCCTTGAAGATATTGCCTTGCGTATTCCTTATGAAGCAGAGCTCAAATGTGATCCAAAATTCCGTATAGCGAAAGACAGTACTATTACTTTCGCTAGAAACGATAAGAATCTCAAGAAACTTGTTTATCTGGAAACTCAAGAGGGCAGTGACTCGCAAAGCACCAAGGATTTCTTCACGATTAGGGATTCGGACCTGCTTCATTCCATACGTGATACCGATGCGGTGGTTGATGTAGTCAAGACTCTGGTTGATGTCTCGGCCGTCGAATCTGTTTCCAAATCACCAGCTAATGCACTTCTTGTTGAATGTTTGGGAAGTGTGCTTAAAACCTTGCTAAAGGAAAAGGTTGAAATCTCAACACCAAGGTTTGTTGCTTTTGTCTATGCGTGCACCGCTGAGTTGGGAAAATCGACAGAGCCTGTTGATGCAAATTCCCTTAAGGGTTTGGTGGGTAAAAACTTTTCCCAGATGGAGCTGTTCAACGATACGTTCTGGCACGAGAGGGAAAAGGCAGTAGGAATGCGTTTGAAGTCAAACGCGTTATATGCAGATCTTGCCAAATCAGACACGCAGGAAATGGATGTAGAGCGAGAAATTAAGAATGCGCGTAATACTTTGTTTGTTGGTGATGATGGGGAAGAGTTTACTGCTGTTGAGCAGGGAGCGTGGAGGGACCTCTGTGTGGAATACATGTCTGATCCACGAGATAAGAATAGACATAAGATCCCATATTATATTTTTACTCAGATATTTAAAAAGAAATCCAAAGGCTTTTTATTGGGAGATTTGATTCATCAAGAAATTATTGATGTTGATCGCACGCGGGAGAACGAATTCGTTGGGCTTGGTGTTCAAGATGGGTTGAATGCCAACTCTCAAGAAGCAGCAGTGATTTTTTTGGAGTCCGAGTCCGAGGCTGAGCATGCGCTGCCGCTCAAGGACCTACTCAACTTGAGATCCCGTAAACGGATAGAGCGGCTGGTGACCCCAAAAACAAGTACTTTCTTCAATCCACTTATACAAATTGCACGAGTATTAACGCTGTTCTCAGATGGCAATGGGGAACAGGAAGTTCCATTACAACTTAAGGTGATACTTCATGAGTCACCCGTTGATCCATCGCCAACACTGGGTCTGTTTAATTTTCTTTTTGGGCGATTGCTTGCCGAGTTGGCGGCTTTCTCTACTGATACGAATTCACTGGTTGAGTTCGATGTCGATACAGACTTGATGTCGACAAGACCTTTTCCTACTGAACCTGTGGATGGCGACCCTGACTGGGTGTTGAAATGGGAACACCTTGTCTTGAGGTTTGACATTCTTAAACAGGATGCTTCTGGTAGTTTTGAGATTGAGCGCTCAGAGTTTTTTTCGTGGCTTCCCGAGCGAGAAAGCATTGAATACCTGTTTCTTTGGTGGGGGCTGGTGTCCGATCCGTCTTTTAGGGGCAGTATCCGTAGTCTGCAGTTTCCTTCTGATATCCATATCGAGCAATTTCGCGAGTCCTTCATGCTGGGGCATCGCGCACCTAACGAAATTGTCATGGATGAGCTGGCTTGTGGGAATATTTGTCCAGCAGAAATCGATGAATTTAAGGCCGCGCGTAAAGAGTTTCTTGACGATATTGCGCAACGGGGCCTGCATTTCGACGTAATGAGTAACTTTGTTGACCAGGCGTGTGAAACTGCGAAGACGGTGCGCGGTGAGTGTATTCCAAACAACTCGTGGGAGCGTGAACCCTATCAATTCCTAGCTTCAGATACGGTAATAACTGAAGATAAAAGCTCTATATTTATTTTACCTTCCAATGCAGTCAAAGCTCGGTGGATATCCGATTACCTGAGAGAGACCTACAAGCTGGCCGAGAGGTCAATCCAATCCCAAGTCCCCCTTAATGAAGAAAATGGTGATTTATACTTTAATTGGATCGAAAGTCTAAGTAGCTCTCAGCAGCCAGCAACCGCGGTGGACAGTCAAGGGAATCTATATGAGTCTCACTCGGAAAAAGGCTGGGGTGAGTATATGGTCCCGATAAGATCGTCTGATGAAACAAGCTTTTCAACAGTGACACCAGCGGCGATTCTCGAAGCAGTTTGCAATAAGGTAGTGCAGTATCTGCACCATCATCCTCACAAATTGGACGGGCTAACGCTTACCGTAGTATCCAAGAGGGATGCATCGTTTGGTTCTAGGCTGATTGGTATGTTGCGAAAAGGAGAGTTCGCTACGTTAAAAGCGACAGTTAACCTGTTTACCTTAAAGAGTAATTTTTCCGCGGCTATGGATCACTTTGATCAAATCGATCAAGAAAGTCGATTTGTGCGTGATGGTGCACTTTTCCCAGATCTTGAGTTGAGATTATTCGAAATAGAGAACCAAGATTCTCTACAGTCGAGTATAGAAAGTCTGGAGACTGATATTGCCATAATCCCTCAGTTGCTGGAAGGTGGTGACGATTATCATCGTCAGGTTGCTCGGGAAGACGATGTTGTTATGTCTGGCGCGGGGTATGAACCGCTCTACGATGCCCCCGTTTCGGTAAAAGATAGTGGAACGGAAAAAATTTCCATACCTTTGAGGCCGGAGAAAAATGATGCCCTGCTTGATTCTTGGTCAACACTTGTAACGCGGCAGAAAGATCTTGCTCCTGTGTCGACGGATGGAAGTGGCTGTGATTATTACGAGAAAAAAATCAACTTTAAGGATCATATATTACTTTTTGAGATACTCCATGATAAGTCCCACTGGGTTATTACGGCTGAGAGGTATCTCAAGAGAGAGCAGCTAAAGGCACTTCGTACCAAACCTGAGATCATTTCGTTCAGGGATGGCCTCGGTCCTGGAGGTAACTATTCGATAATTGTGTCATCAAACTCTGGCAGGCGCTTTGTTGTGAGTCGATTGACCAAAAAGCTTGAGCGGATCTTTGGTGATGCCGAAAAATCTCCTCAGCGAGCTGCTAAGGACGTTGCGGAAAGTGTTTACGAGCGTGCAAGAGAGATAACGCCCGAACTGGCCTTGGATGCTCTAGGGGTGGCCAGAGTATCTGAAGAGATTCTTGGTCTGGCAGTGGCAAGACAGGTGGTCGATCAGCTGCCTTGGAGTGAACCGGAAAGCGGCTATACGGCGTGGATCTCTTTAGACGGTTATAAAGAATGGTTTACCGGTGGCGAGTCCTCGACGAGGGCTGATATGGTCAAGGTCATGTTTGATACGTCGGGTCCTCGCTTGAGACTTGGGGTTGTCGTCTTGGAGAGCAAGCTTCGTAAAGATTCAAGTTTTGTTGAGCATGCCGTTTTACAGGTCGGATCAACCCTAGATCTTCTAGAAAAGTTCTTAAGTGACGAGCATAAGAAATCGAAGCATGATGCCAAGTTTTGGCGAGACGAGTTTCTTCGTGCCGTTAGGAATTCGGGTGATAGGGCTATAAGAAAGTTCGGGGCTGAGGATAAAAAGGCCCCACTCTTTGATCTGAGTGTTGGAGATGACTTCAGAAACGGAGAGTTTGATCTGACATCGATTATTGGCTTGTCTATCCAATCGGTAACAAGTGGTGATATTCCGAATTCAGTTGAAATAGATACAGGGGACTCTAGAGTTTGGCGAGTCAAAGTCGGGATGTCCGGAATCTTGAGGTCATTTGATGACGAGAGTCCGCTATCTGAAGCGGAGCTTAAGAAGCTCACCAGTGGGTTTAAAGGGCCGTTACTAGCAACAGGTTCCAGTGATCCTATTCAGACAGAGGTGACGGCTGAGTCAGAAATATCCTCTCGGGTTGAGGTTTGTGATTCTGATGATCCGGAACCTTTATTGGAGGCAGGTAAGCATGAACCTTTTGGCCCTAAAAAGCTGAATGGAAAATGCACTGATGAGGAGTTACGGGATCGTTATCAGCATGTGTTGGATATCCTTTCTTCAAAACTCAAGCTACCTATCTCTGCTGTTGAATGGGACAATAAATCCGTTGTAGAAGGCCCCTCTTCTTTCCTTTTTCGGATACGTTATGAAGGTGCGAATCCCAAAGAAGTTGAGGCAAAGCATGATGCTTTGAAACTCAATCTTGGCCTAGATGAAGATCAGTCGATTAACTTCTCGATAGGTAGCGGCTTCATCAATATAGATGTACCTAAAAAAGATGATGAACGCTACTTCGTGACGACCGAGGATTTATGGCAGGGCTATGCCCCGGAACCTGGAAAGCTTTCGGTGCCATTGGGCGTTGATCGATTTGGTCAGCTTGTAGTTGTTCACTTTTCAGATAGTGACTCACCTCACCTGTTGATTGGAGGGACAACAGGGAGCGGTAAGTCTGAAGCGATTCATTCTCTGTTGTGCGGAATGTGCCATTACTATTCGCCCGATCAAGTAGAGCTATTACTCGTTGATCCGAAAGGCACGGAAATGGAAATGTACCAGAATACCGACTATGTGACTGAAGATATCGCAATGTTTGAAGACGAAGCGATGAGGTTAATTCAGAAAGCGGTTGATGAAATGCAGTCTAGATTTCTCGCATTCAGGCAGCTCACGCGAGATAAAGGGTTTAGGGTTCCGGACTTTGCGAAGTACAACGAAGTTGCTACAGAGAAGCTCCCCTGGATTGTGGTGGTGATCGATGAATACGCGGACATTACTTCGGATAGGTCTTTCAAAAAAGAGTTTGAAAACCAAGTTAAGAGGGTAGCGCAAAAAGGCAGGTCTGCTGGGATTCATTTGGTTGTCGCGACGCAGAAACCTTCAGCTGAAGTTATAAGTACTTCTTTGAGATCCAATTTACCTGCCCAGATCGCACTGAGGGTCAAAGGGTTTAATGAGAGTAAGGTGATTATCGAAGAGTCAGGTGCTGAGGGGCTTATTGGTAAAGGGGACGCCATCTTTAAGTCTCAGAGCTCTACCCGCCGTGTGCAGTGCGGGAAGATAAATAGTATTAAGGATGTTGTTGGGTAGGTTGTGACCTAGGCTTTAATTTAGTTGTTAATTAGTTCTTTTACGATATTGGCGATCTTGTGAGCTAACAGCGGTGGAACGGCGTTTCCAACTTGGTGAAATTGTTGGGTCCGGTTCCCCTGAAAGAAATAGTTGTCAGGGAAGGTTTGTAGTCTGGCGGCTTCTCGGACAGTTAAGCTTCTGCACTGCGCTGGATCTGGGTGTATAAAGTGATGGCCGTCTTTTGATATGTGGCTGGTTACAGTGCTAGATGGTGATTTCTTTAGCTGTACTCTGAATCGATCTGAAAAATTACCGCTCTTCCAGTTTTTGTGAGCTGGAGCAAGTCCGTCAAGCTTAAACTCCTTGGCCCCTTTGGGTGATCGGCCAAATACTTTTGCATAGGTTGCAGCATATACATACCTTCTGAGGTCAGAGGTCATATGACCGCGGGTTTCACTGTTTAGTAAGACTTCTAGGCTCTTGGAGTCATCGTCACCTTTATACCAGTTATGGAGCTCATTTGACGGCATTCTTCTATTCGTCTTTTTGACTCTCAAAGCGCCGCAGTTTGCATCATGACGTACGTTAATTTTTACTTCTTTGAAGGCGGGTATCAGGGGAGCTAGGCTTTTCCCTTGACGTTTTGCCGATTTTATTAATGCGTCAATGTGAGTGCTAACTTCATTGCCCCATGACTCGGGTGAATCTTTTTGCTTGCTAAGTCTACTTCTCAGTTTTGGCAACCCTTTGAGCGCTTCTTCAAGCGTGACTCTTTTTTCTAGATTCAAAGTTCTTATTTCTTTGTAAAGACTTTCCTTTATGCCTAAAAGAATGACTCTATGCCTTGCCTGAGGGATACCGTATTCCTCTGATCGGATGATGAATTTCCGGCCATCGAATGAGTCGGGGCAGTCCCCATGATGGAAGGCTTCTCCGGTGACTAATGAACATATGACGTATTTTTCACCCGTTCTCCTTTTTTTAAGGGCTTTGTCTGGCGAAGATAGGTCATTCAATATGTCATGAAATATCTGCTTGCCGCCTACCTTAGATGACAGGATCCCTTTGACGTTCTCCATGACAAAGATCGATGGAGAGTGGCGCTGTATTATTCGAAGATATTCCTTATATAGAAAGTTTCTGTGATCTTCTTCTGGGTTGTAATTGTCGTCGCTTTTATTACGAGCGCGGCCTGCAAGGGAGTAGGCCTGACAGGGAGGTCCGCCTATCAATACCCATGGTTGGCTGCGGTCGAGCCCGGTTTCAATGATCTTGTCGAGCTTTTTATTACTCTCTTTTGTGCCAAGGGTCAGCTGCTGTGCTTCTTCGCCGGATTTTTCCCAGTGGGGCAGCGATTCATCATTCCATGGTTGTTCGGCAGTTCCGTTACAGAAGTGGTAATACTGAGGCAGCCCTTCAGGATGGTCACGTCTAAGAATACGATAGAAGGCTCTTAGCTTGAGGGTGCTATGTGCATGTGAGTCCAT
>JAVJHY011612486.1:0-10179 GCA_035593235.1 Phascolosoma agassizii
AGCAACGGATCGGTTTGCAAATCGTGTACCGTTAACCAGTCGGTGCGCTGGGATTCCGAATGCAATGTCGCCAGGAAGGGGGCAAAGGCTTCGCTGTGAAATACCGAGCTGGCGCTTGCGTCTTCAAACCAGGAGTGTGTGAGCTGCTTGGTCACATGAGCGCGACGTAGTGCCTGTTGCGCCTGACTCGGCAGCAAAGAGGTGACGCTCTGATAAGCCGTAAGCAGCGTCCGCGCGCGCGCCTGTTGTAACGGCACGGATAACTGTTCCGTGGCCTGGAGCGTCTGTTCCAGAGATGGTTGCCGCACGGCGATCAGGTGTCGCAGATCCACGGTTCCCAGCTGCGCCCGTAGCGCACTGTCCTGTGCCAGAGTGCTAGCGGGTACCGGTGTCAGCGTGCCCAGGTCGTCGTTAAACAGCGGTAGTACGGTCAGCAACGGTAGCGAGCAGGCCAGAGCGAGCAACCAGGGACCGTGACTGAGTTGCTCCGTAGTTGTTGTGGCGGCGCTGGGGGACGTTGCAGAGTTGCCTGCTAAGTCAGCCATGCCGCCACCGAGAAAGGCAGTGCTTAACGCAGCCGCGGCGATGCCAACACAGGCGAAGATACCGAGTTGCAGCAGCCCACCGGCACCACTCAGCAAGAAGGCGCCGTAGGCCAACAGAGTGCTGAGAATGCCAAGCTGCAGCGTTGCCCAGAGTCGGTTTGTGGGTGCGCCAGGCTGCTCGCAGTGGTGCGTGAACAGGTGCAGTGGATAGTCTAATGCCACCCCCAACAGGGTAAATCCGAATGCCAGGGTGATGCCATGGACACGGTCGCTGAGCAAGGCCAGTGCCAGCAGTCCGCTGGCGCCGCCGATGAGCAGCGGCAGTGCACTACTGAACAACGCAGTAACGGAACGAAACCGCCACAGCACGAGCAGAGCAAGGGCCACGCTGGCCAGTAGGCTGAAGACAATAGACTCGCGACGCACCGCGCTCTGCAAGGCAACGCCATACATGCCACTGCCGTAAAGGCCTGCCTGCGTTGTGTCGATGTTGTGCAAGGCGTCGCGCAGCGTGTCGTGAATGCGTAGCTGCGCATCCATGTCGAACGCGGGCGCAACAGAGCGCAGCACCAGCATCGGTGGGTCGTGGTCGAATAGCGCGTTGGGGTCAAAATCGCCCTGCAGCGCGCTCACTGCGTTGAGCGCCAGGAGCGCCGGGTCCTGGGCAATCATGCTGAACAAGGCATCGTCCGGGGCACTGCTAAGGTCCAGCGCCCGCGCATCGAGGGCTGCTTGCCAGGCGTTGACACTGGCAGGCAATTCACCGAGCAGCAATCGATTGTGCCGCAGTACCTCGGGCAATTCGGTGGCAAGCGCGTCCTGGTTGGGCCAGACGGTTCGGATCAGTGCGTTGCCGCGCAGCGTTGTGGCCAGCGCACTGACCTGTTCGGGGGGCGCATCCGGCAGCGTAACGAAAATCAACTCTGCACCGGGACCCTGGCCAAGGCGTTCTACCAGCACCCGCTGGGCATCCGACTGGGGCGCCGGTAGAAAGAAGGCCAGATCATACGTCAGATGCAGGCGCCACAGGGCGGTGCCCACGAGCAACAGCAGCAGCGGCAGCAACAGCAGGCTGCGCCGCCGCAACCCGGAACTTGCGAAAGGATCAGCGTTCAAGGCTGAAGAAATCAAGCTGCTGCCAACCCTTGGCGCCGCGATCAGCGCGTAAGCTGCGTAGCTCGGTACCGGTTCCCTGCAGCCGAATCCAAGGCAATTGCTCACGCAACTTGGAATCGGTGGGCACCAGCAGCAGTTCCCAGACATCGAGCAACGGCTGTGCAGCCGCTTGTGGGGCAGCCGCTAAAGAAAGGTTGAACCGTTGTTGCAGCCAGTGGTGGTTGCCTTGCAACAGGGCGCTGGCAGCCAGCAGAACCATGTGCGCGGCGCGCTCGGGTTGCAGGCGCAAGCGGTGGTCTATGTGCTTAAAACGCGCAGCGTCAGCATGCGCCGGGTTGGCTACGCGAGCAGTGATCTTTGGGCGCGACAGGGTCAGCCGATTGCCATGGAGCCGACGTTGTTCGGGGCGCGGCTCGGATAACTCCATCACCAGGGTGCCATCATGCTCGCGCCAGACCTGGCCGCGGCTCTGTATGGGTTCTTTGAGCATGGGGTTAAACAATGCCTCGATGAAACCCACCGGCTCTGCAATGGGAAATGACAGCTCGCTGAGTTTTGTCTGTGCGGCTGTAGTGCCTGGCCCTACCGGTGCGGATGCTTTGCTGGGGCCTGCTGGCGCAGAATCTTCTGCGACCTTCGCAGGCGTCGCGGCTGCGGTGCAGAGCCACAGCAAACCCAGCCACAGCAATCTGGCGTGGCGGGAATCGGCGCGCAGCGGGTATCGCTTAGTCATTCGCGCTCTTCCAGAAGTCGAAAAAATTGAACCAGCCGTAGGGCGCCGCTAGAACATGATGTTCCAGGCGCTCTACGTAACGGCGCGCCAGTGCGTTGAGCGCCACAGCCCGATCCTTGCGCGCCACGGCAACGCCATCGCTAAGCACTTCGCAGTGCACTTCGTAGCCATCGTTCGTGAGGCGGCAGAACATGCAGATAATCGGCGCTCTAAATGTATTGGCTATGAGGTAGGGACCCATAGGAAACCGCGCCGACTCACCGAGAAACGATACATCGGTGGTTCGATCGCCCGGTCGAAAACGATCTGCCAGAAACCCCACCCATTGACCCTGCTTAAGCGCCTCACCAATGGCCAGGCCCAGGGCCACGCTACCTTGTTCGCTGTCGATGATGCGCTCCACCATGTGCGGATTGATGCGCGCCATCATCTCTACGAAGCGGCCACCTTGTTGTTGGTCCAGCACGATGCGCAAATCGACACCGCCTAGCTGTGGCCCGACCACGCGGGCGGCTTCGAAAGAGCCGAAGTGCGCCGCCAGAAAGAGCCCCGCCTTGCCGGAATCCACCACCCGTTGCACTTCGTCGCCGCCAACGAACTGTAGGGGCACTTCGTCGGCCCGGTTGGCCAGAAAGAAGAACCGATCCGCAGTCACGCGGGCGAATTGGTAAAAGTGTCTGAATACCTCGGCATCGGTGGCCGGGCGCTTGAATACCCGGCTTAAATACACGCGGGAAGCGCGCCGCTCTGGTGTGCGCTGCAAGTAAAAATAAGCCGTAATCGGGTAGAGCAACAGCAACAACGGCCGCCGGCCCAGATGACTGGCAACCCATTTCAACAGCTGCATTCCGAATTGCGAACCAGCTTCTGGTCGGGCTTGCCAGTGCTCCGTCGGGTTACTGGCCATGTTGCTTGTGCACCAGTGCCAACAGCGAGTCGCGCTGCAGTTTGCTGGTGTTTGCTCTAGGCAGCGCTGCTACCTGGTGGATGGGGCGTGGTACAAAGGCTGGTTCAAGTTGTGCGGCGAGTCGGGCTCGAATCTGGGCAATGCTCAGGGTGGGCGCTACCACTAGTGCAGCCAGGCGCCCGCTATCGGGCAGGTCAAAGGCGCTGGGCTCGTAAAACACGCCGTCTTCGATACCGCGGGTACCGAGCAGAATGTTGTTCAGGTTCGCCAGCGACTCTCGTTTGCCACCAACTTTGACAATGTCGCTGGCCCGCCCGAGCAATTCGTAGCGCCCCTGCTGCGCGAGCGCAAATCGATCAGCCAGCTCAATGGCCTGCGGTAGCTCAGGCGCCTTCACCGACAGAGTCGGTTCAGTGAACTGGAGCGCCAGATCGTCAAAGAACTGCCAGGTTGATTCGGTGACAGTGTGCCGGTACGCCAGCGAGCCCAGTTCGCTGCAGCCGTAAATTTCAAAGAGCTCCGTGGCCAGCTGTGCTTGCACCTGGCGCGCCAGATTGGTGGCCAGTGGCGCGGTGGCAGACAGCGTATTGCGCACCGGACGCTGTGGTTTGG
This sequence comes from Phascolosoma agassizii, assembly GCA_035593235.1. Classification (NCBI taxonomy): domain Eukaryota; kingdom Metazoa; phylum Annelida; class Sipuncula; order Phascolosomatiformes; family Phascolosomatidae; genus Phascolosoma; species Phascolosoma agassizii. The sequence continues at coordinate 3,914 of JAVJHY011612486.1, forward strand.
GCGATTTCAGTAGCGCTTTTAGATGGAGTGGTGTGGAGATCAAGGTGGTGGGCACCGTGAAAGTTGCCAGGGCGCTCAATACATCCTGAGGGAAAAAGTCATTGCCGCAGAACAGCTGAAATTCGCTAGCGGTAGGCAACAGCAGCGCCCACTCCAGGCCGTACATGTGCCAGGAAGGAACGGTCGCAACCAGGCCACGTAATTGAGTCGGATCGCCAGGTAAGTAACGGGCGTGCGTTTGCCGGCCGCGGGCGAGCATGCCCCAGCTTTTGCTGTGCGGCTGCGGCTGCCCAGTGCTCCCAGAGGTAAAAGCCACGGCAATAATGGCATCGGCGTCTAAACGGGGACTGTTGGCGGAGCCTTGAGCGCCGGGATTCAGCGCCACAACGTGCTCGACATCTTCGACACTGGCGTCCTGGCTGGGCAGTGTTGCATCGCCAATCACCGCTACATCCGGGTACTGTTCACGCAACTTGAGCAGCGCAGCCCGGCCTCGCTTGGCCGGCAGCAGATTGGTCTGACCACGGACCGCCGCGGCGAAAAACGCCACGCTGAATTGATAGCGGTCGCTGCAGAGGTTGATCAGGTATGGGGCACTTGGCAGGCTTTCTGCGCAGCAGAGAATATCGGCGACAAACTGCCCAGCACTGATGCGGTCGCCCGCCACGCAGGCATAGGCGCTGTCGGACTCTCTCGCAATGAGCAGCGGATTGCTCATGGCCTTAAGAGCGGGCGCTGACCTCTTGTTGCACGTGCTCGGTCAGGTTGCCCAAAGTGGCAAAGATCTCTTTGGTCGCTTCATCTTCGGCCGACAGGTGCACGCTGTACTCTTCGGCGATGGCAACGGCAATTTCCAGCGCGTCGATAGAATCCAGCCCCAGTCCATCTTCTTCGAACAGGATGGCAGCGGGATCGATGTCTTCTGGGGCCACCTCTTCAAGGTTGAGCACATCGACGATGAGCTTTGCCATACGGTGCTGTTCTGGTGTTTGAGCCATTGAGTGGGTGCCCACGGGTGCTAAAGTCGGATTGTCCAGAAACCACAGATGCTTTTCAATTGCGCAGCCGGTCTGGTTGGATTGCGCAGTCATCACGGCGCCGCGCAGTGAGTGCTTGGCGCATGGTCAAGCGGTGCTGAATACCCCGTCAATCTCCATTAACAGGGCGGCACGACAGATGTCACCTTGCACGAAGCTGGGCTCCGGGTAACCGGAAAACGCGCTGTCATAAGCTTGTTGGGCTGCCTGTAGATCTTCTGGTGCGCGTAGATAGCAGCGCAGCTGACGTGGCAGCAGGCGCTTGCTATGGGTTGCCGTGGACAGCAATTCGGCGATATTGCGCTGTGTTTCTGCTGTTTGCGCACAGAGATTGTGTGGGTGGCAGGTTTGATGATGGACGATGCTGGAAGTGCCGGAGAGCAATAGCAACGCCTGATCGTCAACACTGAGTTCTGTCGCCCGCGCAAATGACGGGCTGCGCGGCCCATATTGGCGGGGGTAATGATAAGCGCTCACCTGGCGCGGGTTTTCTAGGTGTCTGACAATCAGGCGAGGGGATCCCGTGAGGGCCGAGATGCGCAATACGCCGTCCTGCGCGCCAATGGCGGTGGCAGCAGGCAGTGCTCGCTCGTCGATGGGCTCCGCGCTAGCGTGAAAGGCTTCGGCGCGACCCCAACAGAATTGACGGTACACCTCGGCATCGTCCGCACCGGCATTGATGTCCGGCACGTAGTTCCAGAAGCGCAGCAACTGCGGATAGTCGCTGGCGACCAGGAGCGCGAGCAGTTCCTGATAGGCTTGCTCGGTCACCTTGCGAATGGACTGATCGCCAATGGGCAGTTCGATGAGCAGAAACTGGTAGTCGCGGGAGCGTGAGACTTCGAAGCGGCCAATAGTGGACCGGGTAACGGTGCCGGCGGCGAGCCACAGCTCAGTGGTGGGCTCGCTGAGGGGCCGTTGGGCGATAGGCGCTTTGTTATTGGCTGGCCCGGAAGGGTGCGATGCTTCGTTGCCGCTGGGTGCACCGCTTGTCTTACCGTAAAAGCTGGCTAATACGCTGGCTGAGCCTGTGCCCGGCAAACGAATATCAATCCGGTTCATGCGGTCGTGGTTTCCAATCAACGGGCTCAGTTAAAGCGGCGTCTGTCTGCGAACAGAGGTCAGGCAACAGAGCATTGGTGCATTCGGCGCCTATTATAAGACAACTGGTCGCGGAGTTTTGCCTCGGTTCAAGACGGAATCTGGGCGGTGTCGACACCGGCTCGTTGCGCCGCTGCGGTAATGCCTGCCCAGCTGTTGTCGTCGATGGGAATGCCGTGGCGGCTGCGCTGGGCCAGGCTCTCACGTTCTGGCTCGCCGGGGACTCTGACCCGGTCGAAGCCTGCTGCCGGTTGCGTGCTGTGTAGATAGTCCACCATGGCATCGACTTCAGTGCGAAATGCAGCTAAGCCGCCAAAGGCGGCGGGATCAAACACAAACTGCAGCATATGGTTGACCACCGTCCCAGGACGGTCCTGGCCTGGCTGTGCTGTCCACTCTCCGGCCAGCGCGCCGCCCAGCAGTTCACAAATCACGGCCAGGCCGTAGCCCTTGTAGCCGCCGAACGGACCCAGCGCGCCAAACGGCGCTTCGTACATGACCGCGGCATCGTTGGTGGGCCGACCCTCATGGTCAACCAGTACGCCGTCGGCCACAGGCTCACCCTTCATGTGAGCGACCCGCACTTTCCCGAGGGCAATGGCGCTGGTGGCCATGTCCAGCACCAGTGGCTCGTTTTTGCCGCGGGGGATGGCGACGCAGAACGGATTGGTGGTCATGCGTCGTTCGCGGCCGCCGAAGGGCGAGACTTGAGGCTCGTGACCTACAACGTTGACAAAATGTACGGACACCAGCCCGGCACGGGCGCAGTGTTCGCCATAGTGACCGATCCGTCCCAGGTGGTGGGCGTTACGCACGCCAAGGCAGACCACGCCGGTCTGTTGCACCCGCTCGATGGCCAGATCGCACGCTTCGCGTCCCACCACCTGGCCGAACCCCGAGTCGCCGTCCACCCGCAGTACCGCGCCGTTGTCGGTGCTGACGCGGGCATGGGCATCCGGCCGTAAGTGCCCTTGGGCGATGTTGTGCACATAGGTCGGAATCATGCCGACGCCATGAGAGTCATGGCCCTTCAGATTGGCCAGCACCAGGTGCCGTGCCACTTCGGTGGCCACTGCTGACGATGCGCCTGCGGCTTCGAATAGGTGGGTGACAAACTGCTCCAGAGGCTGCTGTTCAATATTCATGAGTGCCCAGAGTTAACGCAATGCAGATTGCGAGGGTGGAATGAGATTCGTTGACCGCTGTTGCTGATTGTTGTGCCCCGTACGCCCTCAGGCAAGTGCAGCCAGCAGTGCCGCCGCCACGGCTGTGCCTTTGATGTCGCTGTGGCCTTTGATGTGCGCATCTGCTCGCAGATTGTGTATGCGGCCGGGGAGCCAGTTGTAGGGGGTGCCGGGTGGCTGCAATTGCATGGCGACGGCCTCCGGTGTGTGCACAGCACCATTGCTGCCAATGCCGCCAAAGCGGTCATCGGCATCACCAATGGCGCTGGCGTCATCTCGGCTCAGCCGGCTGGCCATAGGGTAGGCCAGCCCAACTGCGCGATCGTTGCGCGTGTGGGTGGCGAGAATGGGCCCCTGGATAAGATGTTTGGTGAGCACGGCGCGAAAAGCACCATCGGTGTCGTTGTGAAAGCCCCTGGCAAAGCCGTTGTGCGAAAACGCACCTTGTAGCAGGGACAGGCTATGAACAGGGACTTGATCCATGCTGTGTTGTTGCGTGTTGGCCAGCACAGCGGTTGTTAACAAGCGCGCGCCAAAACTGTGCCCTGCCAGATGTACGCGCAACTGCGGCAGGTCCTGTTGCAATGCACGCAGCAGGGGCGCTAAGCCACGTCTACCGACCGCACCGGCACGTTGCTTCATCTTCCAGAACGTTAACAGATTGACGAGCGAAAAAGCGCCTCCAATGGCGCCACGACCAACGCCCCCGGCGGCGCCGCCGCGCGGCGCTCGATCGTGTTCGGGTTGCAGGGCAGGGGGTAGCGGGCGGCCGAGCCGGTCGAGCACCTCGCGTCCTGTCAAAGTGGTCAAGCTGGCCGGTGGTTCGTCGCCTGCCACTTGGTCAACGAGGTCGCTGTCACTGCCCGAGTGCTCGTTTGCTACTACCGGTAACAGCGTGGCTACGAACGCGTCACGAGCAGAGCGCAGGTCTTCGAGTTGAGGCACCAGGGCAATGGACTGATCGATTGCTTGCGTAAACGCCGCACCAACTTCCAGTGCCCGCAAGTCTTCCAGTGCGGCGATCAGCGCTTGCTCGTCGCCACTGGCGCCGAACGCAGCAGCAGCGCCCGTCGCGGGCTGTTCGCGCCTGGCAAAGTCAAACTGTTTGGATGGCCAGTACAGTGCCAGTATGGCAAGGCGCTGGCTAAGCTGGCCGTTACCATGCTCAGTATCTACCGCCAGCAAACTGTCTAGCAGGTCATCGTAAAGGCTCCGAGCCTGATCCGAGTTGTTGTTCCAGCCGTGGCATAACACCAGTAACTCGGTGATCGGTTTGTTGAGCACTTGCGCTTGCAGCTGCGCTACCACCGAGTGGTTGGTCAGTTCACCAGCCCCACTAAAGGGTGCGGCGGCGTGGGCAAACTGATCCAGGCTCATGACGATCTCCCAATACGGTGGCTAGACAGATTGTATTGCGCGCATCAGGTCCACTAGACCGTGGCCTTGAAAGTATCGATCTCGCCCCAGGTCGGTGGCGGTATCTAAAAAAATCTGCTTCAGCTTTTGCGGTTGCCCACGAAACTCTCGACGCACCGACATGAACGCCGCCACACAGCCGCTGATGTGCGGGGCGGCCATGGAGGTGCCGCTTTCTTCGCGATAGTTCGCCGCAAAGCCAGCCTTGGCGCTGATCTGGTCGTGTGGCAACCCGGCGCTACAGGACATGATTTTTTCACCCGGTGCCACGATATCCGGTTTCGCCCGGCCATCGCCAGTGGGGCCCTTGGAAGAAAAATACGACACGCCATATTGGTGTGGACTGTCGCGATGAGTCGCTCCCACAGTGATGGCCAGCTCGGCATTGCCGGGATCGTTAATGGTCAGATCTAAAGCCGTTTTGAACTGGTCCCGAGCCTCGCTCATGACATTGCCATAGCCGGTGTTGCCAGCCGCCACCACCACGCAAACCCCGCCTCGCACCAGGCGATCCACTTCGACGCACAGCGGGCTCTGACCACAGGCAAACCACTCGGCGTCGAACTCGTAGCCAACACTGAGGTTGACACCGTGAATTCGCAGCCAGCGACCATTCTCGTTGAGATGTTGGACGTAACCGAGCGCCGCGATCAGGTTGGAGACTCGGCCCTGGCCCTGATCATCTAACGCCCGCAAGCTGAGCAGCTTGGTTTTTGGGGCGATGCCGGAAATGGACCCAAGCGTTGCTTTGCTATAACTGATGTCCCCGCTGGCATTGTCGAGTCGCCGGTAGACGCCAGTGCGCTGCGCAGGATCACCGCCTTCGCCGGCGATGATTCCGGCCACATGCGTGCCATGTCCGAATGGATCGGTGGGCTGCGCCAGCGCGGCTGCCTGGGGCAGGGTAAAATCCATGTGTGATAACGGCGCCATGTTGCCAAGATCGAGGTTGCTATGAGTCTTGAAATGTGGGTGTGTTGCATCAATGCCGGAGTCGATAACAGCCCAACACACGCCAGCCCCATCAGCGTTAAAACTGACTCGGGCGGCGTCTGCTTTTACCGTGGCAGCAGAGCGATTCAGCAGTGGCATCACGTCAAAGTCTGGCCACAGTTTGTAAATCACCCGCGCGGCATCACCCTCGCCACGCAGCGAGCCGTCGTTCATCGCAGTGAGTGCCAATTTCTGCGCTCTGGTCAGCGTTGCGAACAGGTATTGCTGGGTGTATTGGCTTTTGAGTTCATCAGCGCCGATGTTGCGGCGCCTGGAGCCCTTGCAGACCTGTTCAATTTGTTGCAGGGCGGCCGCTTTGCAGGCTGCAAGGCCCTCCGGGTGTAACAGGTTCAGATCGATGATGAGGGCAAACAGCGCGTCTGCCCTGGCACCCTCCAGCGCGTCCATGAGTGGCAGCGCAATCAGCGTGCTGAGCATGTTACGTGACAGCACTTCGTGTTCTATAGCGCTGGCACTACCCTTTTTTCGACCTTTGTTGGTTTTGGGTTGTCTGGCCATCTGCTCGCCTGTCGTT